>MEJB01000004.1:2423096-2466792 GCA_001752375.1 Rhazya stricta | reverse complement strand
ACGATATAATTATTCTCAATAACAAAATTATTATTACATAAACGTTACTCATAATGCATTAATATTACCATAATGAATTTGTTATAAGGAAACAATATTCTTTAAAAGAGATGAAATTAAGACCTTGGCATTTAAAAGTTAGCTTTATCAYTCTTCATGTTTTATTCTTCTTTTTAAATTTTTATTTTACATTTCAATTGTAAAGATTTTAACTTTTTATAATTTAAAAATAAAAAAGTAATAAAAAATGAAAATTAATTGTTAGATATATAAACTTTTGTTTAAATTTTAACTTTAAGAATTATATTCTAATTATTATGCATATTGTAGGTTTAATTAGGTTGTAAATGTTTTAATCTGTTAAAAGAATCATGTTATATATGACTTTCTTACTTTTTTCTTGGAACTAGCTATAAATAAATTCCTTCAAATGAGCAAATATCTCCCTCTCAAGAAAGTAGTGATGCATAAGATTATTTAAAGCAAAATTAAATTCAAATAAATTTAGAAGATTTACATATTAGTGTTCTAATTGGTGTTTGAGTGTATATATCTTAACCGTTCCGACTACTATACTTTTTTGTTACATACTCTCAAACACCAATTAGAATACGACTTGTATATATCTTAGCCGATCCAACACTTCTTTTCCTCTATTTTAAGAGTTAAATATGTATACATATTAATGTTCTGATTGATGTAACAGAAAATTTTACTAGAAGATTCAGAGCCTTTAAGTGGAAAAGTTGAACATCTCCAACAGTAACTTTTTCGTGGATGAGATAACAATTAATTTAGATGTGCTTCGTGCAAGTATGAAATAGAGGATTCTGAGACATTTGAATAGAACTTTTGCTGTCACAAGAAGAATTGGTCTCTGTTSAAGAGCTATTTCGAGATCATGAAAAAGATATTGTAGCCAAGTGAATTCAACAGTAGTGGTTGCTAGAGAAATGATATTTGGCTTCTGTGCTATAATGTGAAACTGTAGGTATTTTTTGGATGTCAAAGACATGCAATTGGAATCAAGAAAAATGCATTAACCAGTAGTACTCCTCTTTCTTATGGGACAACCAACCCAATTTGCATCAGAAAACGCATTAAGAGTGAGAGAACTTGAGATCAATAACTAATTCCATGAGTTAATGTCCTTTTATGTGACAAAAAAAATGTGTTTGACAGCTCGAAGGTCCTTCTTGGTAGGATTTTGAAAATATTGACACATGAGATTAACGATATGTGTGATGCCAGGTCTAGTAAAAGTGTGGTAAAGAGAACCACATGTATGTGGGATTTGTAGGCTCATTGCGATTGAGAAGGGGATTAGTTTTTATGGCTAGTGATGCAGTTATTTGAGATGCTTCAAGCATCTTAGCTTTGGTGAGAAACTCAAGGGGAATTTTGGTTAGCTTTGGTGAGAAACTCAAGGGGAAGTTTGGTTTTGAGAGATGGTGAGACCTAAGGAAAAATATTTGACTTCGAAACAAAGAAATTWATTGAGTTGCCTAAATTCTTGAGTGCAAACTATTTGTTAAGTTGAGAAATGAGTGCTGACATGAGTAAGGAGGTATTACCAATAAGAATTAAATCATCTACATAGACAAGTAAGAGAATAATATTAGTATCAGATTTATAAAAATAAAAAGGAATCAACTTTACTACGTCTAAAACCAAGATTAAAAAGATAATGAGATAATTTAGCAAACTAAGAGGAAAACATGATTAGAGAGTTTAGGATGCACAAGACCAAGGGGTTGCTCCATTTAGACTTGCTTACTAAGAATATCATGCAAGAGTATATGATTGACATCTAGTTTCTTAAGTGGCCACTCATAATAAGTAGCAAGAAAAAGTATGACACAAATTATGGTTGCCTTAACAACAGGACTGAATGTCTTGCCAAATCAAGACTAAGAATCGTGAAAATCTTTTGGCCACCAGTCGTGTTTTAAATTGATCCACGCCGCTATCTTCTTTGAAGTTTGTGCGATATACCCACTTAGAACCAACAATATAAATAGCTTTTGGACGAGGAACAAGTGACCAAGTCTTGTTATGTTTGATTGCATCTATCTCTTCTTGCATGGCAACCCTCCACTTTGCAATTTCGGGGCTATTATTTAGAGTCTTTGGTTAATCAAGTGAGAACAATAAGAGCAAATTATCAGGTTGTGAAGGAATAGATGGACAAAAAATTATCCCTAAGATAATAGTAGGGAATGTTTTTCCTCTAGTAAAAGTCTTGGAGATAAATGGAGGACACATAAGATGTAGTAAATAGATAGGGCAATTAGGTAATTAGATATGATAAGGAGAATGAGAGTAGTATCGCTTTAGCGTCAATAAGAGGAGGAGAGCAGTATGATTTTTTGTGGTGAAACTAGGAAGTCTTGATTCGGTACTAGTCAAAGAAATGTCGGCAATTGATTTTCAAATTTGATGAAAGATTGTGATGAATCAAAAGTGTGAGTTGAATTTTGCATATTGATTTATGAGTCTTATGTAGTAAGAAGCCCATGATGTGTTCCTGCCAAAAAGCCATTCAATTCAAATGGAAAAATGTGTTGTGATGAACATAATACCCGTCTTTACTTACACTAGTAGCGAAAATATATTATGCCTTGATCTCATATTGTTGTTAACAAATAGCCATTGCGTTACGGGTGTCGTTTGCGATGGAAGACAACATCAAACATGTGTTGCTTATACTCATTTCTGCACAAGATTCACCTTGAAATACAACATAATCCCGTTTCCTTTCGTGTTCTATTTATCGTGTCCTCTTACTTGAGTAGCAAGTCTAGACTATAAATTACTCATAATTTCCTATTTATTTCGTATCGTTATTGGAGCGATGATTCTACCGTGTGTTCACATGAAAATTAAGAGTATTTGCATGCGTCGAATATTTAATTCCCTGATTCTTCTCTAGAAGTTTAAGCAACTAAAGTTGCCCTAAAGATAGGAGATCACTTGCAAGCCCTCCATATACTTCATGAGGTTATTTTGTCCTTTCAATTTTGATGTTTTTGCCAAATGTTACTTTATGCTTTTTTGACTCCTTAGGTAGTGCATTCCACATCATGACAAACACCTTTTTTTCTTCCATTTTCCTTTAGATAAATCTGAGTATCATTTTTCTGAGACTTTTAGCATCAAATGATGGCAATTGATTTTCTTCTTTTCTTTCAAGTTATTACAATAATTCAAATATAGAAATAACTTTTCTACAAAAAAAATATACATTTAATTCAATAAAAGCCTCATCGAACGCTACAATTATTTTACAAAGTTTGTGATAATAAATAATGGTTACCTAAATGAAATTTGGACGATGTGGAAGCCGCCATAAAGCCACCAAAATGATCTGTGAATTGGAGTTATGGACAGTGAATTCTTTTCGTCTACCTATCAAACTGAGAAAAAATTTCACTTATCTTATCCTATTAAAAGGAATTTCAGACAAGAGCTTGAAATAAGAACACACAAAAAAAATATATTTATTTTTTAAAGGATATAATCATGTATAACGAGAAAAATCAAGCAAAAATCAAATAAAAATAGTGGGGTACTTTTGAGAAAAAGTGGTTTGGGGTAGGCATTGATTTTTTTTTTTTTTTTTTTTTTTTTTGGTTTTTCACGCAAACGAAGCATTAAGCACAAAACGAGGCAAATAGAGGTAAAAGCCTATCAGAGACTTTACAAGACCCGTCGTATTGCAACATGTATAGCAATTGGTTACATGGGAGCCTGGTGATGGCAATAGTCATTTGTCACAGTTGGGAAACATGTTGTCGATCACATACTATTTGATGAAGSGCACCATTATGAGCTCAATGACTATGACCCGCTGACTGGGAGTTTGATACTTAGTACAACTGACACTTGTTGATTTCCTATATGATGGTGCGAGTGAGATTAGGGTAAGGATTATGAGTTTGAGTTTGAGTTTGAGACTTAGGATGAAGATGATAGTTACGAGCTCTTACCTCTACCCTCTATTAGGAGGCATGGTCGGGGAAATGTAGTATAGTATGTTCAAGTGGCTATACCACATCATTCTAAGGTGGTCGTTTCGTATTTGAATATATTCGAGTGATAGGTGATAATAGTAGGTGCTTATCTTTTATTCTTAGATGTTACTGGGATAAACGTCGAGAGGCCCAATGAATATAAACCGTTCTTTAATTTTGATAGAAACCTCGTAACAATAGTCTGAGATGGCCAAGACTGTTCTTTCTTCCCTATTGTTTAAAAAGAACAAAACAAAAGATTCTTTAGAAGAAGCCACTAGTCCAAATCAAGCATGATATCAACACATGATCGCAAAAGTAAARTAACGTYGCTACTCAATTACAAAAACCATCCCATCCCTATGGTTGGTTTGGGGTACCAACATCAAGTTTTAATGTCACTCCTTGAAACGCCATATAACCTTCTTGATCAGTGCCAAACATATGCATAAGCTGTGTTAATTTAGTTTTGCCGGTGTTCAGGCATTCCACTGTTAAGAATGCAAACATCAATTATGGCTTCAACAAGAATGTTTGTCATCGCCTCTACTTTCCTGCATTTGATCGTTTTTCCTATAACATTTGAAATGCTCATAGCAAATCCAAACACTCCTAGCTCGAATGCAATTCTTCTTTATCGAAAYATTCACAATAGTAAAATGTTTAGGAGATTTTCGGCTTGTACAACCTAACTCCGTAATTTATCACGACACTTAAAAATAACATATGTAACAAAATCCTGATTATAATTACCCTAAAATTGTTCTTCTCGTATGTCGTCAACGTCTTGATTTAAAAATAACATATGTAACAAAATCCTGATTATAATTACCCTAAAATTATTCTTCTCGTATGTCGTCAGTGTTATGATTCTACAAAGATTGTAATTGCAAGTTACAAGGGGTAATAAGAATTAGTTCTTAGCAAAAAATCTTTTATAAATAAAGAGTTAGAATTAACAACAAATTAACCCATTTTTTTAAAACTAGATTAACAAGAATTTTCAAAACAAATGGCAATAATTAACACAAATTAAAAATCATTAATTACTCACAAAAACTAATAACAATTAACAATAAAATAAATTAACAAGTAACAATAAATTGACATGAAATAAATTATTTAACAAAATTAAGAAAAACTTTTAATATATATATATATTAAAGAATGATCGATCGACCTGATCGAGTCATGCAATCCAACTAGTGTGACCGACTATGCAGCTCTCTCGGTGTGATCCGGGCTTCGGCCATTTYAGGGTTTGGTGTGACCCAGTCCAGGGTCACCCTAGTGGGCTGCATAATTTGATCCAAGTTTTTTTTAAAAGAGATGCAATTTCAATCGAAATGGGGTTCATTGCTGAAAGTTGTTCAAAATTATACAGAAAAATGAGACAAAAATTTTGTAGAGAAAGGATGAAAGAATAAGAAGGTCAAATATGATRATACGTTTTAAAAAAGTAATGCTCCCAAAAATAATTAAMGATTAGACTTAAGTTGGGCAAGTTGGGCTTASATCTGCCGAATTATACTGTCCGTCCATTGACAACTTGTTTTCCTTGGGACTCCAGATTCTTCATTGKCAATGGCATAGCACGGTATGCTACCTCCAGAGTGTGGTAATCTAACTCCAGGAAAGTAGTAATGTCTGTGCTACGAGGGGGCATCGAACCTGGCTTGCATACTTTAGTTGAATTGATACAAGGACAGACCATATCAGGTAGCGCCCACAAAACTTTGAACAATAGTTTTTTTGGTCGATAAAGAATTTTATAATGGATAAGTCTTAATTTATTGACAGTAATATATTATACTCAGGTTTGATGATAAGAAGTCTATGGAATCCAAAAGTCAAATCAGAATAGAATAAACATCAATTTTAACTTACGTATTTATTGCTATTATACGGGTGATTTACATTTTTATACTTTGTCTTCCTAATATTACATTAAACTTAATTAAAATCTACTCCATTAAAGCTTCTGCATTAGGTGGGCTTGTTGGCCCAATATGCCTTTGTAATTACCATGAAAACTAACTTGYGCCTTGATTGTTTTAAATTAGCCAGAATTAATCTTGAGCTTAGGATGAGAATGGAAACTATGCTTTAGCTCAATAAAATATTATTAATAAATAAATAAAACAAAATAAACGAAGAGGTTGACACGATCCGTTTTCCTTCTCTTATCTTTTATAATTAAATCGACTACTAAAAAAATATAATTTCTTGAAACATTGACGTCTTTTCTCCTTTTTCAAATCACAAGTACTTAATAGGGTCGAAAAGTATAAATATCCTTTTTTTTTTTTCCCCCACTCAATAAGACCTAGCCAAGACAAAAACTTCATAGCTGTTCCACCGACTACAATTCATCCCCAAAAAAAAAAGTTTGATTTTTTGAAAAGGAAGAAAAAGCCAAACAAAAAGCAACCGCTCAATTGTGGGGAACTCTTTAAACCTATAAAGTGAAAGCCCAAAGTTCAAAAAAACCCATTCCACCGTACTCCCATTCACCCGAAGTTTCATGGAAGAAAGGTGCCTCATTCCGGCCCAATTCTTTCTTCTTTCTAAGAAAGTACACCTACTTTTATAGGCCAATCGATTATCGAGGGTAAAGTAATAATTTAAATATTATTTGATATTTAAAAATTTTATCAAGTCGACATTCAAATACTTTAAATATTTATCAAATGGAATATGCAAATATCTAATCTTGAATTAAAAAGAAAGAAGTTTCAAAGCACCTTATGTGAAAAAAGTTTATTACATTAGAGCATCTTAATCTCTTTAATAATTTATCGTATTATTAGAATAGATAATTTTAATACTTGTATTTTCAATATATAATATTTTTTATATGTGTTTAATATTATTACTAAGCAACTGAATATAATTTCTAAACTTAAAAATTAATTTTGTATTATTTTATTTTAAAATTAATATAAATTTAAATAAAATTAAAACAGATTATAAATTTTTTTGGTTAAAAAATTGATTTGACGTGAATTGAAAAAAAATCTCCAAAACAATTATTATATGCATCTTAACTCATTATAGGATACATATGTTGTATGCATGACAACTCATCCTACACGTCTACATACCCACTCAGCTTCTCACAACTACCTTTCGTATTTCCGAACTCCATTCCTGCCCCCGCTATAAATACCATGGCCACTCCCTTCCGATATTCTCACCCTCTGATTTCCAAAACTGTTTCCTATTCGAGAGAAGCCAGAGCAATAAGTATGAGTAAGGTTAGCCAAACGGTTTCATTTTCTTTGTGAGTTACGTGTATTTTTTTAATTGAATAATGTGTTWTAATCTAGGGAGRCGTTTTGATTTTTTTTATGCAGAAGAAGAGCAAGAAGGTTGCTCAGGGAGGAGAAGAGAATGAGAACAATGACCAGAAGGAGGAGAAGGAGCAGAAGCAAGGCCCCGGCGGCGGCGATGGAGGAAAAAAAGAAGGAAACAGCAACGCTGTGCTTCTTAAGCTTGATCTGCATTGCGATGGCTGTGCCACTAAAGTCGTCAAGATTGTTAAAAGTTTTGGAGGTATGCATTATTTGCTTGTGTAAACTGTGAAGACTATTGTATTTATTAGAGAATATTCCTGAAAAATATTCTCGCTCATCTGTTGATACCTTTGGTTTTTGGGATCTTCTTGGTCATGCTTATTGAATTTGTCTGGCCTGCTTCTAAAATAGTAACTGTTTCTTCTCACTGCGCTTTGTTTTTTGCATGTTGAGTACTCTGTTTTTGCCGTTAACTGATTCTGGTTTTACACTGTACGGTTTCTGAAGATCTGAAACCCCTCTATTTCAACTTATTGTTGGTAACAATTTTGTATGAAGTAATTTCCAATTAGAAGACTCTATATTTGGCTGTAGGTTTTCATGTTAAATGTTAGAGATTTTATATATGAGGTTCAATTACACAAGGATTGACATTTTTGAGTAACGTTCCTCTTAAATTTTTACAATTTCCGTTCAAATCTCTTAATCTATTATCACTTTCTTAACGTGAAAAGGTGTGGAGGCTGTGAAAATTGACGGAGCCTCAGGCAAGTGTGCGGTGACGGGAAAAGTTGATCCGGTGAAGCTCCGAGACAAGCTAGAGCAGAAAACACATAAGAAAGTTGAACTTCTCACTCCAGTTCCAAAGAAAGACAAAGAAAACCCCAAAAGCAAGGACGACTCAGGCGACGCCAAAGAAGAAAAGAAGAAAGGAAAGGACGACAAATCTAAGGAGAAGAAAAGTAATGATAATAAGAAGAACAAGCAAGACGAAAAGAATGCCAAAGAGGTACTGTTTCTACTGTGCGCCTATGCTTCTATAACAGTACTGCACTATTATGCGCACTCCTGCATCTTCTTCTTCTTGTTCGTTTCCTTTCCTTTCTCTGCTATCGGTAATTCTCTGTTTTTTTGTCGTTTCTGTTGCGCTAATGGCGCGCAATAGCGTCCGCCCTTCAGATTAGTGTCCTGTTTCACCGTTTGTATATCTCCGGATTAAGCGGCGGAATCATGTGCTGCCAGCGCATGTTAGCAGTTATGGGTCTTCTAATGGCTATCGCATTTGTTGCTGGTTTCGACATTTCACATCACTATTTTAATTTCAAATTTAATGTCGATTTTGATGTTTTCATCCCCCGTGTAATAATTTATTTACGTGCTTCTTACTTTTGCTTTAGCCACGTGTCTGCTTAATTTTTCATATTTTTTAAGTTTTATCACTTATTTTGATTCTTTCACTTTGACTAATTACATGTGCAATTACATTTTAGCTTCCYGTAACGTCGGCTACGCTGAAAGTTACTCTGCATTGCGAGGGTTGCATCCAGAAAATACACAAAATCGTCTCCAAGGCCAAAGGTGAAGTATCCAGAGTAAATGTAGTGTCTATATATTTATTTTATAGTATTTTGATGAATGTAATTAACGGAAGCTAAATTGATTTGCAGGCTATGAAGAGATGAAACTGGACAAGCAAAACGATGCGGTGATGGTGAAAGGGGCAATGGATATGAAGGCCTTGGCAGAAACACTGAGGAAGCATTTGAAGAGGGATGTGGAAATCATTCAGCCGAAGAAGGATAAGGATAAAGAGAAGGAGAAGGAGAAGGAGAAGGAGAAGGAGAAGGAGAAGGGGAAGGGGAAGGGGAAGGAGAAGGGAGGAGACGAAAGCAAGGCTGCTGCTAATGGCGGCGATGAAGGTGGGGGTGGAGATGTTAGAGAGATGATGGAGGGAAACAAAATGCAAGTTCAGCAGTTTAACTACGGTTATGGATACCCAAGCCCATATCCAAATGCTTCGAGTTATGTTGGCGGAGGAGGGGATCCCTACTCCCAATTCAGTTATCATGCTCCCCAGATGTTTAGTGATGAGAATCCAAATGCTTGTAGCATTATGTGATTTGATGCGGGGGAACAAGGAGACTAGATATCGGTCTTTTGGGGGTCTTAGGGGCAGGGGAACAAGAAGATTAGATATCGGTCTCTTAAGGGGACGGCTGCATGTAAATAGCAATACTGAGGGAGAAGAAAATCATGACCTACGGAATGTTTGGGTTGGTTTTGGTCAACATGCATGGTTTGGCACTTCGGTCGGGCCTATTATTGTAGTATATCCAATAGCTAGTTGGTTTAGATTGAATTCTAGAAATTTGTTTGTATCTTTGTTCTTTATCATAGACTATGACTTTTAAGTGTGATCCTAATTTAAAACATTTTGAAGGCAATTTGTTGGTTCATTCTCTGTTTATGTATTATTTTATTATTCATCATTTGGATTCAGGAATGGAGTCAGAATATTATTTTGAGGGGTGGGAGTTAATGTAGACATATGGAGGGTAAGATGATACATTTTGAATAAAAGATACTAAATATATATAAAAATTTTAAATAATATGAGGCACTAAAGTTGCCTCCCAGCTCCGCGTTTGACTCATAAATGGTTCATCTTATTTGCACCATAATGCCAAGAGAAGCAGCTTTCAGTAGCCACTCACTTGGCGCTTTAAAGAATGCGAGAAACGTCAGTGCATGAGAGAATCATCGAGGGAGTGAAAACTTGACTGTTCAAGCAATCCTGATTTGCCGTAGTACTCCTTTCTCTAGATTTTCAGTTAAATTTCTTGTTACTATTTTATCTAAGAATTTTGAAAGTTATGCTTGGGTATTGTTTGATTTGATTTTAACGTATTCCACAYAATTAATTGATTCAATTAGTACGCATAAAAAATTAAACTTTATTTTGACATGATTCCAAACTCAATTACATTGTTAGTTTTGTTTAAATCTATTTCTCGTTTTAATCTTTTTGAATGTTGTAATCAATATACCGTGTGTTTTTTCGTTTTCGTTGTTTTTTTAATTATAATGACTGTATTTGTTTCTTTATTTTCTTCTTTTACCTCTTTTCATTTATGTAAACTTTTTCTGACATTTCTTTTTGTTGTTTGCTTATAATATGCCGCGTAAACATGCTCCTATTTTTAGTTAAGTTAAATTGCATCCATCTTCACTTTTATAAGATTGTAATATTTCTACCACTAGCGTTTCGAATATTATAATATTTTCTTAATCAAAATTTATAAAATTAATTTTTTAATATATATATTTTTATTTTCTTATTATAATTTGTAGATAAGGAATTTGTGTAAATAAACATTTTAAAAAATATGACTGTATCGTGACTCGAATCCAAATTTAAACTCAATTATGAAATTTTTGCTGTTCTTTCCTATCTACTCTGTCCTTAAAACCCAAAACTAGTGGGGGAAAGAAAGCCAAATCCTTCGGGTTTCTTTCGTGGTCAATCAAGCTATTCAACTTGCTTTTCATATCTTTCTTCCACTTTTTAGGGCAAGGGCTTCGTTTAGCCATATGGTTGGCTAAATTCCCTTTTGTCATCTCGAATAATTTAACAAATGATGGCTCTAAAGAAGAAAAACAAAATGGTGGGCTACATTGCCTGAAATTCTCTAATATAGTAGAAAAGGGATAAGAGGATATACTCTTCATCAATTGGAAGGAAAAAAAAAAAAAAAAAGGAAAAGAAGATCAAAACTTATTTWTGTGATATCTACTGTTCTTACTAAGATATTKGTTGTATCCCACTATTTGTGTAAGAATTTTCTTCTGCACGAGTCCAAACTGTGTCCCCATCCAGCAATTTCAGTCATACAGTWAAATTCTCAGACTGCAATTATTGTACCTCATTTGAATGATGAAATCAGGAAAATTGAATTATGATAAGGTGGAATAAATTGAATTATTGTACTTTAAAAGGTAAAATATATATACACATAAGTAACACAAATTTTTAAGTTAATTGATTAATCAATTGCCCCAAATTCTATGGAAAAAATGGTTCCGTTTCTGTTTACAGTTCTTTTTTATTGTTTCATTTCCATTTTGTATTATATATATATATATATATATATTTTTTTTTTTTTTTTTTTTTTTTACTGTGTGTTTTTCTCAGAAGAGTAATATTTTGTTCGTGTGCAGAAAAACAACCGTGGGGTGGCCTTTTAGTACGTCGSCTTAAGGATGGAACCAAGAAATCATTGACGCAGGTTCTGAAAATTGTACAGCGGACTCGTTCTAAAGTGCGCTGTTTAGGCACACAATAGCAGTAGAGAGACAGAAATGTCCAAGTTGACGGGTTGCGTAGGCGAMCCGTAATGCTGGTAGTCCCATATGAGAAGACTCGCTTTCATTCGCTCTGGATGCTTCTTTGTTCCTTCCGGATTTTTCCAGCAACATTTGTGGGACGTGCAGGTTGGGGGGTATTTCAGGGAGCACCGTAACTACTCGCGCATATCAGTTTCCTATGTTGACCCAACCTTACGTCAATTTACAGTCTATCAAGATTCAAGATCCAACCTGAATCCTCAATCAAGTACATAAAATTACCAAATTAACCCGACCCTTCTTTTCCTTTTTAGAAAGTAATTCAAGTAAGGGAATTATTAAATTAAAATGATATTTTTTATTTGTCTAAACATATAAAGTCACGTGAAAGGAACTATATAAGAAATAATTAGATCCATATTAAATTCATATTAGTATCATTAATATAAAGATACCAAATTTTAATAAAAAAGAAAAGATAATTAATCTTAATTTTTATTACTCGATAAGAAGCACATCTTATTTTTTTCTTGTAGTTAGAATCACTCAATATCATTATTTAGTGAGATTAACTTGAATTTAACTTGATTTTATGTTTATAGAATATAATTTTTATTCGAAAAAAAGCGTAACTTACACAACTTTCAAATATAACGTCATAAATAAAGATCGAGACATCAAATGAATTATTACATATTTTAATTAAATTTATTTTCATGAATTATTCATGTTATAAAATTACATGTTTAAATCTTAGTTGAACTTTTTTGTTTTTTGAAAAAGCTACTCTAATTTTCATATGTTTATTGGTATTTATATTAAAAAAATTCAAAATAAAATTTTTTAAAAAATAACAAGAGCTTAGGCAGTACAGAAAAAGCAAAGGGGCCCATTGGGTACTGACAAATACACTTTTTGTTCGATGATGAAGTTGACCCGAGTGCCTGAAGATATTGATGAGGCAAGCAACACTCATCAAACACGAGGTAGGCAAACATTATGGCCATTGCATAATCCCATGTCATGTCTTATGATCTTATGATGCCATCTCTGCCATCATCCATGTTATGTTATGTTCTCTGAAGAGAAAAACGAACCTTCCAAACAGAGAGTCCCATTTGTTTCTAATATTTGGATTCATATACAATTGCAATAAAAGGCAAAGAGATATGTGCTTGTTTGGTTTTGAAATAGCTATATGCCCCATTTAGAAAAAGAATTCCAATTTTTCTTGAAAATGCCTTATCAAAATTCATTTTGTTTGTAACATTAACTCACTTCTAGATTAATAAATTTATATCCGATTCTAAGTGAGTTAAGAGTATTAAAATAGCACTATTATTTTATTAACCATGATTAGTTGCAAAACTCAATACAAATATCGAGCAAAGTAATGCTTTAACCTTTTATGTGAAGAATGAATAAGAAATGGAGGAGAATGTTGGCGAGGACAAAGGCAAGAAGATTCCACCTAGTCAAGATCACAACCTCACCATCTTGAGCTTTGATGAGTTTGAGGGGACACACAAATCACTATTCTCTCTCATTCATCCACAGCATAGACAAGAATAGGAAAGAAATGCAAAGTTGCATCATAATGACTTTTTATAGTAGAATTTAAAAGAGTATGTGATTAGATTCCAAATCCATGTGACTGTGGAACTCTTTGCATTTACTTGTTATCATTACATGAGTCACRACTCATGTGGGGTTGTCAAAGATATGTAACAAACTCTTCCTGTTAGAGCAAAATATGAACTGAATGTGGCACCAAATCCTATAACTTAAAGGAGAGATAATAGAAAATGGAGAATCTACAACATTGGTATGCAAGCCACTGATGGCACGGTGCCCTGGGAGAGAGGGGAAACAGGGATGGGGTAATAGCATTGTTTCAGGGTATTAGTACATATCATGGTCTCAATGAGCTGTATACAAACTTCTCAAGCAAACATTAAAACTTACACATCTTACATCTGCATCTCAGACATCAAAATCAGCAGTCCACCTAGGAGCAAGGCACTCTTATTTCTTAAAAAGAACAAAAGAAAATATTCTTTAAAAGAAGCTCATCCTCCAAATCAAGCATGATATCCAAACATGATTTCAGAAGTACGCTCACTTACAAAAACCATCCAGTTTTGAGTGTATTCAGGCATTCCATTGTTAAGAGTGCAACTTTGTCAGAAAATCAAGAGAAACATATGCAGTCATCTATGTTTCCAGTGACAAGGCATGCTAATGATTTCTTACTCAGTGTCATTCTTCTGCAAATACACTTCAACCGAAATGGTTAAATGACTTTGTTCTTATACTATCAGCAAAATAATGGACCATCATCTACAGAAATATACAGCAGGCTTAAAAACTTGCCACTCCATTGTTTGTCCCTCTCTCCCTCCCTAGTTCAACTAGAAAATTCAAGCTAGTAACCATTACTTGAGACTTTATGAAAAGAGCAAGACGAATATTTCCAGCTCTTGATCTCCAATCTACAAAAGTGTTGCTCCTAAATACCTTTTTGCTATTCCTAACAGTAAGTTTAGCAAAAGGCATGGTTACTAACATCTTCATAATGGAGGAGCAATAACAACATCGAAGCTGAATGGAAGAAAGAAATAGACGAGAAAGCAGATCAGCAAATCTAACGTACAAGTATTGCAGGCAAAAGCAAAGAGGTGTCTTCAAAAGTTTACCCATCATAAAGAATAAAAGTGTTCGAGAGGATGGATGGAATGAAAATTATTTTCTCCTAGTTGAAGTATGAATATGCCATATGCTCTATCAAGATTTCATTCTGTATGCAAAGCTGATTGGGGACTCTAGCAGCCATTTATTAACTGAAAATTGGAAGAGCAAATAAGAAATTCCAATCAGCTCTCCAGCCAAAGCTTCTCTGGCTATTGCCAACATGGAACCTGTTTACTATCCCCTGCCTTATCCTTGCTCTAGAATTCACAGGTTAATTACAATTATTAGATCATGCTAGATTCAAACAGAAAATCCCTTGAGTTGGATCTCATATGTAACAAACAACATAAATATAGAGCAAACTTCTTTCATCAAAGACGTCGAGAGAGCAATGAACAATGTGATAAAGGTTCAGAGCTTCATCTGCTTCCGTGAAGCTCTGTGAATACAGTGGATTGTTCTGTCCAYTGGGGAATCAAGAACGTCAGTATGGTGTGTTTTGATGCAAAAGAGACTCTGAGAATACTTATCGATAGTGCACCGGCTGGACGATGATGGCAATGTGGAAGATCATGTTCTCCCTCCACTTGATCAGTGAGCCAACCCTTTTGCCGGCTCTCACCCATTAATGCTGGTAGGGGAAGGGTTGACCAGTTGTCTGCTTTGAGACTGCATTCTTAAATATATTTCCTACAACTAAATTCCCTAATTATTAGTTAATTATATCAAGTGATTACTTAATACTCTTAGATTTTTTTTCTTTTCCCCGTACCAAAGAAAAYAATGTAAGACACACAWGGTTTACGATGTCTTATTGTGAATTTTCTTTYAGAACCATTGTCAATATTTTATCAATCAATAATTCTTCTATTACCACACGATCACTTTTTGTGAGTCTTATTTTATTTTATTTTATTTTTTTTAAAGAACGATTGTCAATATCTTTACCAATCAAAAATCAAAGAGAGAAAAAGAACATCTGATGAAGTTTTAAGAGGAAAAAAGAGAAGAGAGTTAGCAGCTCGAAAGGAAAGCAAACTGTGAAAAAGATGGCTGATTTTTGAAACAATCTAAACTTCCACTTTAATATGCTGAACTTTTAGATAATTGCAAAACAGTTCTAAATTTCTCTAAATTTATAGATCAGCCCAAAAGCTTGTAATAATTTCACTTTTGCCCAAACCAGGAATTATTTGAGCTTCGAACCCCCAACCCTCTATAACTAAGATAAGTGATTGAAAGACATATAACTCATGCACTTCAGCAGAGAAACTCATTTTAAAAAACTTGGAGTCGCACTAACACACATCATTTCTTTTTTGGTCATTGAAGATGTCACATGCATATTGAGTTAAGACAATTAAACTTCTTAAAGAGCTTCCTATAAAATCAAGAAACTAATTAACCTGGTTATACACTGATATACCATCACTGTATCTAGAGGTAATGATAAGGTATAACCTCATCCACAGGATCTTACCCTTTTTAGAGGACATGACTTGCAGTTCCAGGTTACAACTGTAGGTACATATCAAGAAATCTCAACTGCAGCAATCTAGACCAATGCAATGATGGGCCAAAAAGAGAATAAGCATAGAGTACATAATCTCACATACCTACTCCATATAGTACTACTGACTTCCAGGATAGAAAATCTAGCAATACATTAAGTGCATGAACTACCGAAAAACGGTTTTGGGAAATGGATCTTCAGCAGATAAAGAAATATGAAAAAGGTAATTTCCTTGAAAGCCAAATAGAGGTGCTGGGGATTAACAAATAATTTCAATTTTCTAGCGTCAGCCATCCAATTACAGAATCACTCTCAGAAATATTCTGGGATGACTTGGAAATGGTTGGAGACCAAAACAAGCTCTATAACAACTCATTAATATAGATCAGCAGAATACTTCCATGTTACACTGGAAAATGAAGGCATCAATTCCCTCATTTGCATTTCACTTCTCTCCGAATTCAGAGCTACTTCCTAGCCCATTTCTCCACCTTCATTAAGTCTTATAGTATTATCTAGCACAACTTACTAACTTGCTGTTTAGATATGCTAATTCAATGGTGCTACCCTCTACTGAAGCAAAATATAGAAGAGAAAAGAAGGAATAAAGGTGGAAGAAAAAGATAAAAAACAAGATATTGAATGTCTAAAAAATACCACCAAGGATCATAGATTGCTAAATTGAAATGGAGAAGTGCTGATGCATGAAACAAGGTCCAGGTGGCAATGCTGGAGTCGGAGAATAATAAATATCAACCACAAACACCAGTAGATTATAATATGGACTTGGAATTGCAGAAATCAATTCAGATGGAACAAAAAAAATAATGCACAATTAAAAATTCAAATGAAAGATACCCAAGAAAGCCTTTTACAGCATGTAAGATCATTCCTTTTAAATTTCGTCTTTCCAATTTGACAGTAAATACTAGATATGATGAGGGAAATTATCATGTTGACAATATTTGACTAGCTTAAGAATCTTCAAACAGTAGGAAGTAAGACAATTCGAATTCCATGATCACAACAGAGCACTACATAATTTATACAAATGCTGGCAACCTTCTCCTCTATACTTGGATAGTTGTAAGTGAATTTTCATTGACAATTTATCACACAGGCCTTGAACTGTATGGTTAATAGTTTTCCCATAAATCATACATGTAATTATGGTAAATAGAAACTACAAAAGGAGATAAAATGAACTATATTTCCTTCCATTAGTAGTGTGATTAAATTTTGAAACAGGACACTTTGGACCTCTTACCTTTCTTCTTCAATTCTAAAATTCACAGAATTCTTCTTTTTTGCTAAACATTCAACATAACTCAATGATTAGTGGAATTACCTTTTTTGGGATTACTAGTTTGACATTTCTGTGCAGGCCAATAATGTCAGACCAAGAAAATATCAAATCAAAAATTATTTCGGAGAGTGAAAAATTGCAGTTAAACAATAGGACATTTTTAGCAAGTGGGTACTTCGGAAAAAAATTAAGTTGAACAGCTTGGTTAATCAAAATAGCCGTAACTTAGGAGACATTTATACACAGATTCCAAAGACAAGCAAGAAATGCATATTTAACCTTATCATTTCTAGAACTCGGCCGCTCTGTCCGATAGAAGCTTTATCTTGAGTGCCAAAAGTTAGCAGCAATTGTGTCATTGATCTGGCAGAACAAAGAATGACTCAGACCTCCTTCCTCTTTGCTTGCACACAATGAAGACCATAACAAATCCATTCCAGCATTTGTAGATAAATKTAACACAGAAACGTTGATCAATTTCTTCCAAAGCTTATCCCATAACCTTAAAGAAAAAAAGTAGCATAAATTTAAAAAGCATTTCTAACCAGAATTAGACAGCAATCCCTTAGTACACCAGAGCTATCCAAAGATGCCATTTTGATGATATTTTGCAAAAATACCACATAAAACAAACCACCAAAAAGATCCCATAAACAACCCCGAACTTATAGGATTACGCCACTGTTTTTTTTTTTTTTTTTTTCGTGCAAGACTCAATTTTGCTTGCTTGTTATCTTCTTCTTTTTTTTTTTTTTTTTTTTTTTGCGGGAATTATGCACTTTCGCAATCAAAATAAAGAGCATAAAACTCCACGCGAATTAAAAAAAAAAAGAACCAATAACAAGAGCAAATGAAAACGGTTACTCACAAGCAGTCACCGCCTGGCTCCCGACGTCTTCAAAGCTCAGCGGCATACCGACAACTATGATGGATTGTACTGTATAGTAGACTTGGGGACAGCATATGAAATTAAGTAAAATCATAGGGGCAATTGGGTCCAAATATGTGGACGACCCGGTTTAACTAACCCACCCATTTCTTGAACCAACAACAAAGATTCTAAATTAAATACGGAAACTCCTATTAAGTGGCGGTAACCATCACCGTTAAATTCTTGAAGGCCCTCCATTCTTCTGCCACGTGTATGCCATCCTCCCCACATAACCCGTATAAATATCCGCAAAATCTCCTCTGCTTGCCTCAAAAACCCTCATTCTCGGACATCGTCYCCCRTTTTCTTTGCAGTCGGAGGTAAAAGGGCAAACGAAACACCTGAAAGCACTCAAACCCTAGATCCTGAAGGTACTCCTTTTGATTTTTTAATCTCGTTGATGTTGTTTCGTTCTGAATTATTTTCGTTCTTGCTGTTATGGGTTTCGGGAGTTTCATATTTGGTTTGTTGTAGATGGTGTCTGACGCGAGTAAGAAGAGGGAGGCACAGAAGAAGGCAGCGGCTGCAGCTAAGAGAGCAGGCAAGTCTGGTGCCTCGTCTAAGGCGGTCAAGGAGGCTACGGCGGCTGCGACTGCGACGGCTGCTGCAGGGGAAAATGGAAGTGCAGATAATTTGGCAAATGGAGTTGGGGCGCTTCAGATATCGGATCGGACTTGCACCGGTGTGCTTTGCTCGCATCCTTTGTCAAGAGATATTCGGGTGATTCTTAAAAACAGGATCTTATTTCTAGGATCCGTTCATATGATTTTTTCTCTTCTCTGTTTTCCAGATGAATGCCCAAGTTCCTTGAATACTTCGATTGTTAGTTGCACGTGACTTTATTCGGAGAACAGGGAATTTGAATTTTCTATTTGTGGGATTTGTCTTTATGATTTCATGGTTCGTTTTACCAGTAGTAGGTAGTGTCTCCATTTGTGATGAAATTGCACATTTTGTGTGCAGAAAAAGGTTAAAAATAATATTTGATATCTTGTTCTTGATTTTATTATGTCATTAGTAATTATGGATGAAATGACATTCATTATGAAATGTGATTCTTATCCCGTTTTTCTCCCTAGAAAATTAAATTACTCTTATATTCATTGAGCTTGGAAGATGCTGAGAAAAGGAAAAGAAATATGATATGTATATGTGAACATGGTTATTTTATGTGCCTTTTCTTATTTTTTTCCAAGTCCGAGTGATTGCAATAAGTTGCATTTAGGACTTGGGTGGACACTCTGCATAGGGAAATCTTAGTTCATGTTTCTTGGCAGTTTCTTGTCCTGGTCCTCTTCCCCGCAAAGCATATTTGTTGGTCTTTTATGTTGTTCACCTTATTTCCAAGAATGATTGACCATTCTATTGCAGAGGTATGAGAGGTTGCATTCGAGTTGACCTGGTAAAACTTGTGGCATCTGCAAGATAGAAATATCACTCTCTGTAGTATTTTCAGTACAATCAGACAGAAAATGAAGCTGATTCCTTTTGTAACTTGCACATCAGCTGCAAAAGTTAAGAAATTTGAGTTTTTGATCATTGTAATGCCCTTCTAAAGTGATAAGGTCCTGTGAGTTCCAAGCTGAAGAGCGAAGGGCAAGTTAGGAAATCCTTCTGCCAATGCATAAGTTTGTTCTTATGGGACAAGGTCGGAGGGAATCTTTGATCTCTTATGTTGAGGTTTAGTTATTCTTCCTGAAGCTTTTCCTGTTGGGATTTAGTTACACAAGAGTTGTAATTTGTGTGAGGCAATCACCTTAGGGCCTGTTATTCGGCACTTAAAATTAATTGACTTACGAACTTATTAAATTAAGATGGTTTGATAACATAACTTGAAATTTCTTAATACATATCTCTTAAATTGTTCTTTAAATTTTACGTGACAAGGATCCTCGACTTAACACTCATCACTTGGTACATTCAGATGCATTAATCTAATAACTTTTTATCTACTAGATGAAATTAACCCTACTCTCTTATATTCTCTTCTTTGTTTTTCCCCCTTACTAATCAATAATAAATTGTCCCAAATATAAATCTAAGGAAATAAAAAATAGTAGTGCAAAAATGGAAGTGCTCATGAGGTCTGTTAATTAGTTACCAGATGTCTGAATCAAATTCGACACTTAAGTTCATACATTTATAAGTGAATTTTCAATGTCAGGCATTCAGTTACTTCTCAAACCTCAATCTCCATATACTTTTGTTTAAACTTCAATCTTCCGGCTTCATTTTTTTAAAAATCAAATGGAGCCTTAGTCTGAAATCTGGATGAGGGTGGATTGGATCAAGCTCAAGGGTGTGTAAAAAGAGCAGACGAGAAAGCCTCTTCAAAATGGAAAAAGAAAAGTAATATCTAAATAGAAAAAGAATCATCTTCCTTCTGTGTTCCTAATGTGGATGCTTGAACTGTATATACTTTCTGCATACTTTGAATAGGTTAAATTGCATTTTCAATCCAGTATCGTCCTATATTTCGTTGTTTAAATAGATATATTAAAAGTTCAATCACTATCTTTCCAAGTGAGGATGACTTGCAATTTTGATTCTGTATTTGTTTTGTTCCTTCCCTTTTCTTGGGTCAGCCTGGCGAACGTTTTACTTGGATGCCCTTAGTTTGTTTGGTTTAGTTGTGCACTATGGCACATGGTTTTGCATGTAAAGTTGTGTGCAGCGTTGTATTGTTGTTGAATGAATAGGTTTTTTCCCCTGCAGATAGAGTCTTTATCACTTACTTTTCATGGACATGACCTAATTGTGGATTCAGAACTAGAGCTAAACTATGGCAGGTTTGTGAGACTTTTGTTTTCCTAATTCTTTAACCTTTCCAGTTACTTGCATTGCATTTGTTCATTATTATAACATCTCAATCATTCCAGACGTTATGGTTTGCTTGGACTGAATGGGTGTGGGAAGTCTACTCTCCTTGCTTCCATAGGATGTCGAGAATTGCCCATTCCAGATCATATGGACATTTATCACCTTACTAGAGAGATTGAAGCATCTGATATGACTTCACTCGAGGCTGTCATAAATTGTGATGAGGAGAGGTTGAAATTGGAGAAAGAAGCTGAAGCCTTGGGTGCACAGGTCAGTAGAGTTCATTAGGGATTTTTAGTCTCTATTGCTTGTTTCGCTTTAACCCCAAACCTCCCTCCCGGTCCCCTCCCTTCGTGCCCCGGGGAGGGTAGAAATTCCTTCATTTATGGAATAAAGCTCAAAGTGTGTGAAAATTTTAGGAGGATGGTGGTGGAGAGCAACTTGAACGCATTTATGAACGTCTGGAAGCACTGGATGCGGCGACTGCCGAGAAGCGTGCTGCCGAAATTTTATATGGTCTTGGTTTTGACAAGAAGATGCAAGCAAAGAAGACCAGGGACTTTTCTGGTGGCTGGAGAATGAGGATTGCTTTAGCAAGGGCTCTGTTTATGAATCCAACCATACTATTGCTTGATGAACCAACAAACCACCTAGGTGAACTCGCTTGGCATTTTTCTTATCTTGGATATGCATTTGCTCATTGTTGTACGAATATGTACTATGTTGCTGTCTGTATTGCATGTCAGAAAATGATCATGTGCTTGTATCTCATGCTCTTTTAGTTGAACGTTATGTACTTAACCTTCTAGGTATGGCTGGGGCTGTGATACTAATTTTATGTGGAAATTGCAGACTTGGAGGCTTGCGTCTGGTTAGAGGAAACTCTGAAGAAGTTTGACCGTATATTGGTCGTGGTGTCTCACTCCCAGGATTTCTTGAATGGTGTGTGCACAAACATCATCCACATGCAGAATAAGAAGTTGAAGCTCTATACTGGTAATTATGACCAATATGTCCAGACTCGTGCTGAACTAGAAGAGAACCAGATGAAACAGTACAAATGGGAGCAGGAGCAGATTGCTTCAATGAAGGAATACATTGCTCGATTTGGACATGGGTCAGCCAAGCTAGCTCGTCAGGCACAGAGCAAAGAAAAAACTTTGGCCAAGATGGAGAGAGGCGGCCTCACAGAGAAGGTGGTCAGGGACAAGGTTTTGGTATTCCGCTTTAATGATGTTGGGAAGCTCCCCCCGCCTGTCCTGCAGTTTGTGGAAGTTTCATTTGGTTATACACCTGATCATCTYATTTACAAGAACCTTGACTTTGGTGTTGACCTTGACTCGAGGGTAGCATTGGTGGGCCCCAATGGTGCTGGCAAGAGCACACTGTTGAAGCTGATGACAGGGGATTTAGTTCCCACTGATGGCATGGTCCGCAGGCACAACCACTTGAGGATTGCACAGTTCCATCAGCATTTGGCTGAGAAACTTGACATGGAGATGTCAGCACTCCAGTTTATGATAAAAGAGTACCCTGGAAATGAGGAAGAGAAGATGAGAGCGGCAATTGGGAAGTTTGGGCTCTCGGGCAAAGCCCAAGTTATGCCCATGAAAAATTTGTCAGATGGTCAGAGGAGCAGGGTAATCTTTGCATGGTTAGCTTGGAGGCAACCCCATATGCTGCTCTTGGATGAACCAACTAACCACTTGGATATCGAGACAATTGATTCACTGGCTGAAGCTTTGAATGAGTGGGATGGAGGTTTGGTCCTCGTTAGTCATGATTTTAGGCTCATAAATCAGGTTGCTCAAGAGATCTGGGTATGTGAAAATCAGGCTGTGAAACGGTGGGAGGGTGACATCATGGACTTTAAGGAGCATTTGAGGCAAAAGTCTGGTTTATTTGATTGAAACTGGTGATCTATTCCAATCATATGCTATATGCGGTTTGCCACTCTGGATTAGCTTGTATACATAGAGTGGATTATGACGAAAGCGGCAGAGGGAAGAGGCGATTATTTGTTCATCGCCAAGCCCTTCTTGAACACTCTCCGATTGGTAGTTAGAGCTACTGGTTTCCGTTATTTCATTGTACTACTTGTATTTGCTATGTGTTCCTTGATTGTGGATGAAGGAACAAAGATGACAGCGCGTAGGTGGATGTCATTGTGGATCTTGGACTATTTTATTTTCCCCTGCATATGGATACGATTAGATAACATGTTGCTATTGTACTCAGTTGATTTTCCAGTGTATTGCTGGTCTTTTTGCAGTAAAATAGTGCTGTTATATTTGATTAATAAGTAGAAACTGAATTCCTTATCTGATTTTAAGTATGTTTCATAAGTAACTTTTACATCTTCTTCTGTTTCGTATAGAGACGCAATGGTGTGGGGAAAACTTGTAAGTGCCCTATGTTTTGTAGGATCTTATTATATTGATTTACATAGCAGGAGCTTGCTCATGTTAAGTGTCTGACCAAGCTTGGTCACAATGTGGTGATAACGTAGGATTTACTGACGGAACAATAAAAATTCGTGCATACTACGGGAAAATCCGGTTCCTTATCTCCTCCTCTCCTCCCATTTACTCTTTTCATAGTATTATTGGTGTGCGATGAAAGGCAAGATGAGGACAATATGTTGCAGCGTGGGTGGTACGAATCTTGGTTGCCGCAATAAAGAAAGCGGATGGACGTGCAGTGATTTTCTCTCAGGTCATGCAAATGGATAGGGACGTACAGTTATGGTACTAGCGAGGCTTCTATATACACTTCCGATGTCGGATCATTTTGAGAATTATAGGCGTTTTGAGTATCCGGCTGGGCAGTTTCGGGGTAGCCTTTACATCACACAAAGAAATGGAAATATGTCTTTGCTTGATCTGTTGAATTCTTTATTGCCTATTCCATTATTGTCTGCAGTCAATAGGTACCTGGAATATTTTGTCCATTTAACAAATGGATATCTGGTGTTTCAATTTGTGAAAGTGCCAATTTTGACGTTGTCTTGTTCCCTGGTTTGATTAAATATATAATAATATACATCTGATGAAATTACAAGCAAATCTCTCGTTTGTAAAATATAAAAAGAAATAAAAGGAATATGAAACATCTTATAAATTTATTAACATACATGTTACAATTTTTGAAATTATTCTCGTAAAAAGAATTTAATCCGTTAATTTTTTTAATCAAAGTGAGAGAAATTTAGTACTTTTTCTTTTAAACTTCTCTCAATATTGGACCTTCATACGAGTTGACTTCATTAGTTAAAGTCACACTTAAAAGTGAGTTGACATCATTTGATTCGTCAAGTGCCATTCTTGATTTTTATTGGTTGAACCGTGTTATCATTTCATTAATTGATATGTTAAGAATGATTCAATTTAATAGGAATATTTAAAATTAACTTTTAATTATTTAAATAAATTATAAAAATTTAATTTAATAAAATTTTAATATCTACCGTCCTAATAGAATAAGACACACATGACATAATAAATTAGTCTAAAATTACCATTAATGTGACATCTTTATCTTTACATTAGGAAAAGTAGAGATTAATCGCATGAAAGTAGAAATGTTGATTTATGGTGTTCGTTTGAAAATTAAATAAAGGTAAAGATGAAAAAATGTATTTAATAGTGTCTAAGTGGAAGGTAACATAATTTTAAATAGAAAAAATAAAAATTATTGTGACATACTTTTAAAAAAAAAAAAAGAAGGACTACTTTTCTTAAATAGGTGAAAAATAAAATACTTTTAGAATAAGTCATTAATAACTTAATGTAATATTTTATTTTTAGCAACATTAATAAGAAAATGCTGTTTTACCAAATTACTTCTTTCAAGAAAACTTTTTTTTGTTTGTTTTAGTTTGTCAAAGTTAAAATTTAATTCGGAAAGCTATTAACAATAATTTTAAATAATTTTTTAACTTAAATAAAATAAAAGCAACTACTTGCAAATCCCGAATAAAAGGGTTGTAGTGATTTTTGGGGCAGCATTTTGGTCCTTTTAGAAACGATTTTGCAGTGTTCTTAGAACTTAAAATCACTATAATGCAACCTAAAGAGAAGAAGAAGAGATGAATCATAAAAAAAAAACTATAATTAAAAAAAAAAAAAAGAAAAGGAAGAAGAAGAGAAAGGATGGATTTTGTAGCTTCATGACTCCCTTTCTCTTCTCTCACAAACTGCAAAAACTTATATTAATTCTCAAAATCAGCTTTAATAACCTAACAATTAGTTATTTTGATCAGAAAATTGAACTAGGACGAACAAACTAATTATCCATGRTGAAAACACATGGAACAAGATCAGAAGGAAACAAAAGAAACCCTTTATAAGCTAAGGTTTCAAGGTATATACGACTAGTGAACTAGACTGAAACTAACAGCTTTTTACCATTGTTTTGGTACAAGAATCCCAATCAGCAGCAATCCTTGACTCCCTTTCCTCCATCCATTGCTCAGCCAATATCTTCTCSAGCTCGCTCGGTCTGCATGGGATTGTCAATGCACCTTCACGATCAAAACCATATTCTTCAGCAGCTTGTTCCAAGAGCTTCAAGAATGTTGGATGTGTTAAATAACTCAATGGGATTACAAACCTCTTGAGTTCATTGTCATCCACAGCAATCACAGCAAAATGGCCTTCCTTAACATCATCTGGCACATTTCCCGACTCATTTATTTCTTCGAATTCATCGATATCTGACTCAGTTCTCTTCCCTAGTGAAAAACTCTTTTGTAGCTTCTCTACAACTATCTTGAGTTTCACAATGCCATTCTTTTTCTTGCCATTTGTATTAGGTTTTGCCATGGCTTAACTTGAATAATATTTCTTTTTCCCTCCTTTTTTCTTTTCTCAACGATTCTCTGAACTTCTCACATTCTGATCTATCTTATATATAGTAGTGTAAGAGAGCCCTCCTCAGGGGTAAGGTTGCCTGATTCCGTGAGCAGAAAAACGACTTCAGAGAAAGAGGGAGAGAGAGAACCTTAGAGGCCGTCAACATGGTCGGACTGACTCTGGTGTAAATATGGGAGACCAAAGCATGTGCATGAAATTTCATCTCACCTATGAAATGTCCCTTTGACAAGTCACGTCTGCCTCCCAACCAAGAATGACAAACATTTTTGCTAGCTTCGATCAAGTCCAAGTGTACTCTAGGAACGGACTCAATCTCATCAAGGAAACCTATTGATGGAAAGCAAAGCACCATGGGTTTGTTTTGATGAGTTAACTCTTCACAATTAGCAAGTACTTTTGCTATAATTGTACACAACAAATTCTCATTTCTGCAAATAAAAAAAATAGAGATAAATATATAATATATTGAATATCAAAATGTGTTATATTTTTTGAAGAATATTCTTAATTTAAAGAAGATGTCATTTGATAAAAAAATCAATTTGAGAATAACCTAATTATATTTCGAATTAAACGAACTTTAATAATGAATAATGGATCTTCTAACTTTAAAATTTTTTTAAACTCGTTAAGACAAGAACATAAATTTGAAAGGAGACTCAACTTTCTTGTACTATACTTATTGTCATGATTATTACCCTTGATTCATATGCTTCGGCAGCCACATGATCTTGTTGGTGGAGAGAACTTTCGAGAACCCTTTGATGAACCGAACTTTTTTCTCTTCAGAAGGTTTTCGTACACATCTTTGATAGGATGGGAACCAGACATGTAAAGCTGAAACTCTCCAGCCGCTAATGTGTGTGTTAACCCCACACTTACAGTGGCAATCTCTCCATTTTGGAACCCCAATCTTCAMGAAAGCTCTGTATATCATTGCCCTCAACCTTTACAAATGGCACACTTCTGGATCCGTTAAAAATCTAGATGCCTCTCTAACCTACTCARGTTTTCTTTCTCAGCTACTTGTACTATGTAATAAAGGTTCCGTTCCATGTTCAATTCCAGTGGTTTCTAACACTTGTAYGGTTATCTATATCCTTTCGGTTGTSAGTGACTCAGTCTATGGAATAATTGCTCCATTTTCAGAGTAAAATAACCCTTTTCCAGGGTAAAATGAGATAGATCTTAGAGTTTTTATCAAATTAACTTTGTTTTGTAGGGTTTATCATCGTTTGAACTTTTTTTTTCCTCTTTTATTTCTTGTAACTTTAATGCATCAAGAAATTCATAAAAAGGCGATAAAGCAAGTTGAGGCTGCTTATCCATTCCTTTCCTCCTAAAATATAGGTWCAAAATTTTGATGATATTTGATACAACCACCTTTGTCTTTGACCATAACCATACAGTCCAATTTCAAGAAAAGTAGCATGCAATGGTGTCTCCATGCAGTAAACAAAACCCAAAAACCAAAAAAGTCTAGTAGCCTAGCATAATGAGAATTATAACATTAACGGACAAACAGTATAGATTCATTCACCAAAAACCCATGAAACTTATTGCTTGGTAGCAAACGACTCGCTGGAGAAACCTTTGGAGGAATCAGAGTATTGCCAATGGCTGACGACTCTCAATAGATGAAATTGGTTTGCTACAGATTAGAGGGTAAAATTAATCAAAAGGGTGAATCCCTAATTTTTTGGCCTTGAAGACAAAAATAACATGTAGTCAATTCACGTCACATTTATTCTATCAAATTTCAAAAGGAAAAAAAGTGATAAATAAATGCATCTTCCCTTGCGTCATCACATTACAATGACACAGCCTATGAAGGTGTAAACGTCGCAAGCAACAAATGTGCAGCGAATGGCAAGCAACTCAGCAAAAACAAAGCCAGTCTAATGAAAAACCTTTTGGATCTCACCATGTCTATTGTTTGTTTGCATGTTTCTAAGTACTGATATGCGGAATTGAGTCGATTTAACAAGTTTCAATTTATTGAGTTGAAATGTGCTTTTTTTAGAGTTTTAAGTAAACTTTTCGAGGATAAATGAGTTATCATTTTATCTACACAAATAATTGAATCTTTTGATTTGATGTTTCCTGTATTTTATGATACTTAATGACAAGAAAAATATCTTAATGAAGATTTAGGAGTACAAAAGGTAAAAGAATTCTTACCATTACATGTGGACATCTGTAAGATTGGTGAATGGCCATAAATGACCAAACAAAAATCAAACGASTGGTACATCTTTTGCTTTCCTCCAAATTTCTTGTTCTCTTTCGCACTGTATTTACTCATTTATGGACTCAGAAAGCTAAAGCTCATTGTTTGTTAGTGTCCTAGAATTTACTCTAAATGAGCATCTTCTTCTAGTAAAGCCAGTTCTCCACTTGGAATTGAAATTTCAGTTTTTACTAGATTCCTATTACTTAACKACTTTAATTGTCTTTCAAATTACTTGATCAAAAACAACAGACCATAACCTCAAAGCTCAAACCAGAATGACGCAGAGGAAGACAAGTTTTGTCAGARAGATATTTCAATGTCCTGTTAAATCAGATATTTTCTTTGTAWATTTATGTTATTTCTTGGTCAGGTTGAACGTTGAATCCAGATAGACAAGTGTTTCCCAACCCATAATTTAATATTATTGGAAAATCATAGGCACGATCCACTTTTGTTTCTGTTTCATTAGTCTTAGAAAAGGAAAACGTCAAAGAAAAGACGAATCATGCGTTACTAAATGATGATCATATCCATATACAAAAAACTAAAATGTTAAAGATTAAATCGAAATGGTGATCATATCCATATATAGAAAATAAAATGGAATGCCTGAATGTTTACACCTAAAAGCGAAGGGAAGTTGTCTTAAGGTCCCATAATTCATTATGTCTTAAGGTCCCGAAGGGAAGTTGCCTTAAGTCATTGTCGTAACAGAGTTGCAACTGAGTTCGGAATAATCTATAGTAACTTGAAATTGCCATAAAGTTCATCATCAAATGATTGATGTTGAGGCCACTTTTCCATAAGGAAATTATATACAACATCAATCTGACTCCCGAGATATTTTTGGGTGACATTATTCTTTCATTTTCCGTCGAATTAATGGGTAACAAAATTATTGAAAATGGTCCACATTCTATGCTTTTCATGTTTTTCTTGTCTCTTTGCATGTTTCGCACACTAACAGGGTTCTAAATCAGCTGGGAGACGCTAGCTAGTTGAGGTTTCCTTTTCCTTTGCTTCATTATCTACAATTTTCTTGGACCAGAGGGGAGGAGATTGTTCATTCTCATAATTTTCATCTTTTTAGGGTTTTGCATGAGCAAAATGTCAGCATTGATCTTGAAGGTATGGACAATTAAGAAGTATGTGTATCATAATTTTCATCGTTTTAGGGTTCACTTGCAGATGGTTTATGATTGGCCATTAAGGTATAATGTAGTATGAATAATGCCTCCCGGCCCTTCCCAACCCGTTTCAGAAATAATCACTAGGCTTTAATGTTTCTGGTACATGTTTTTCTTGCAACTTGCCTGACTGATCCTGCTATGCTACCTACTGAACAAGCAAATGTGCACTTTTTTTCTGAAAAAGCTACTTCCTCGTGTCCTACTTGCTTCATCAGAAGCTGGGCAAAAGATAATTTTCACAATCTTCCTCGCACATTCTTTCTTTTGTAGGTTACAAATTCTTCCATAGGAACTACTTTGTTCTTGAACCAAAAAAAGGGGAGTAAAATTACATTAATTTGTGAATCTTTTAGCTCTCACATTGTTACCTCACCTTCATCTTGGAGCTGTGCTCCGTTTCATCTTTCTTTTCTTAGGTTTTTTCGCTCAGACACTGAATGAAGGATGGCAATCATCAATTGGTAAAGAGAGCTAGCTAACAAAGAAAACATGGATGGCGAAGTTCCGTAAGAGTTTCTACATCATCTCCCTTTCTAACTAGATAAACTTTAAACCAAAATAGGGACTGATCAATACCATTCCAGAGCATCCGGCCACCAGATGTCTCAGAGGTGAGAATACTGTACGGTTACATGTCCCGAACATGATAATTAACAACGATACAACTTGTACAGATGCCTTTCGTCAACTCTCGTCTCCCTATTGATTCTGATATAGAATCATCCTTTATTGCAAGCTTTTCAGAAATGATCTCTTAAAAGTACAGAATGCTACACAAACATCTCTGACGCCAATGCATCGCTGCCATGGCAAAGGTTGACGCCAGTGGCTCAGTCCATCGCTGATACTCAACTCAAGGTTGGCAACACTGACGAAACTTGTTCTACAGCAAAGAATCAATATAGAATCACACATGCTTAGATGCCGCACTTGAATTTTAACTCTGTKTGGGCTCTAGGACGTGATACCGATAACTGTATCCATCCATTCTTGACAATATTCCCATCTATATAAACATTATCCATTCCCTTTAAAGATCTCGCTACCATTTAACCAATCAAATTCGTCTGCACAATGGACTTGGAATAAGTAAATTACCCTTGCTTTTTGCTGATCTAGATATAGTGTAACATGAATCCTGACACAAGATTCACATTTAGACTACCATTATCTCAAGTATTGTTTAAATAAATAACATTCACAAGTCCTTTTGATTCTCTTTTTTTTCCTTTTTTACCCCTCCTAGCATAATGTTTGCTCACATTATGCTTCCCCTATTTCTGCAACCCGTATGTCCCCAGGACATGTATTTCTTCCCTCAAGGTTCAGACAGCATGCCCTACCACATGCACAGGATCCAATCTTATGCAAACTCGCCAGTAAATTTGACAAATTCTTTACCTGTTTAAGGACCTTTTGCTGTAGGAGAAGATTATTCACTTCTGCTATTGCAACTAGTAAAACTCTGTGTTCGATGCTGAGGAATATGCCTCAAATTATGAAAAGACATCGCAACAATTGTATACCTCCAGAATGCTAGCGCAAATTATAATTATACTTACCTGGTTATAAAATGGATCCAGGGCCTCCAGTCCTTCAACTTCTTACCATCACCAGTTTCCCAAAAGAAAAGTATGTGAATGAAGAATAAGCAGAAAATGATTTGGAAAAACAAAGAGTAATAAATGCAAGATAAAAAGGAAGACTCGTTCAACTAAACATTTAACGAATTTTCTCTGCTGTATTGTCTCTAAGTTTTACAAGCAGTACTTCCACATCCTAAAAAATTAGAATTCATGTATATCTTATTCCTGTACAGAGTGTTGGCAAAACTGGTTTAGGGTTAGCCAGTTCTAATACCAATAATACATCAAGGAACATTACATACAACAACTGTTGCCTTTCTGAATCACCTGCTAAATGTTGATTACTCCACCTCAGTATATACACAGTATTCGCTCTCCCTGTAATTAAGAATATACTTGAGAAAAACTGCCTTTTACCCACAATGGGTTTGTGTATATTTGTTTTCAGATCTATGCATGGCACTAAAGACAAAGGAGACTGTAGAAAACAAGAGGTATGAAAGCATTATCGAGCTGGGCTGTGTAGGCCTCCAACAGGCCACTAGTAGTCACTGCTACAAGTAGAGAAAACCAATTCTGCATGCGTTGAAGACATGAAAGGGAGCATATCAATATATCTTGCACCACATAATATCTTAATGAATATTTATCAATCTCAAATCACAGCAATCAGGTCAGTTTTATTTGAATATAAAAGCAAGGTATGGTGAAATAGAATATCATAAAGCATGAAGTGATCTAAGTCTGACAAACTTCAAATAACACATCAATTTCATCAAGCCAGTGTGTGTAAGAGTGTGTGTGTGTGTGTGTGTCTGAGAGAGAGAGAGAGAGAGATACCCAAGTAAGAATGTATCCGGTACTCATAGCTAGAAGTGGAAGCAGAAAAAAACATGCAGCCAAGACAGAAGTGATGCCGGCTGCAGTTCCTTCAATCGTTTTCTCTAACAAGGAGAAGTTGTTCCGTTCAGATAATAGTTTAGAGGTAAAAGAAAAGTCACATTTCTGGCAATTCAAACAAATACTTACTGCCTGTTTTGCTCCAGCGAAGGACTCCATACTTGTGGCCCACCATTGATGCCTCAAGATAAAAGGGCAATGTATCATTCCAAAGGAAGCTTTAAAATGCAAAAGTAATAGAAATGGACCAGGAATAGGGGATAATTCAGAAAGAGATGGATTATATAATATTACAGAGCAGTGCACCCATGTTTCATACATGACATAGATAACGTCAGCATTATCCCTATAATAAACAAATATGTAACAAAACTGGGTTATGAATATTCATGCATTTGATAAAATATGTTGATATACTGCCCCACCACTCTAACCCTGTAATTCAGGGAAAAGCAAGTCTCATGGCATGCCCCAGTAGGCCAATAGGAACCCTCTCAGAATTCACCACATTAATCCTGCCTTGATTAAGAAGTCTGATGTCTATAGACTTCAACATAGACTATTTATGACCAGTATCAGATTCGAAAAAATGCCGACAAATACATGCATATCAAAATCCTCCGTAACAAAATTTACCAATGGCACAGAACCATGAATACTGGTAGAATTTGAAGTATCACAAATTTATCTCAAATACATGGAATCATAATACAAGGGATTAAATATTCTTTCCTCCATATAGGACAGATTTATATGTGTGCGGTAATATCTTCAAAATAAGTAACTTGATCCACAATTATATCTTAATTTTCCACGACAGAAATTTCTATATCACATAGCAATTATGTGCTGACCCAACCTAAAAAATCCTACAGAGGCAGAGTCAAATCGACTGGGTGCTTTTTGGCCATCGTGATGTTACAGTAGAATCCTTAAATTATATGTCAGATGATTTAACATTGGTTTTATATCTTCATGGATTAATATCAACCAGGCACAAYTGTGGTGCATTGAATAAATCCTGGTTAGACAATCAATATAGGAGCGAACCCCACAAAATCCAATTCTTTTGGGTGGTATTTTCCTAGTCAAAGTTCAAACAGCACTTGCACTTCCCAAGGTGTGGAAAATTAAAAGAAATATAATATTGTCATAACAGAAAACCAATGGAAACTATTGACCAAGCCCAACTAAAGTGAAAAGTTCAACCTCCAAGTCTTACCATGGTATCGCCAATTCCAAGGCTCAAAATTCCAGCAAAAGGTGCAAGAGGTCGATCATTAAATCCAGAAGACAGCCAAATAGGAAGAGCACATCCCAACAAGAGGGAAAAATGACTGAATGACAAAAAAATAATCCATCAGTCCACATTTAAGAATTATTTGCTTGTATAAAAAATTAGTGAACCTAAGGAAGAGTTCCAGAACCTGACAATTAGGATCTCAGAGTCACGATGATCAGTAAAAGCATTCATAAATTGGTGAATAAGCTGTCCCAAAGGCCAAACTCTCCATACCTGTCTAGAAAAACATASTTATGAAAATAACAACAGAATTTGACAAGGCATATGAATGGTTTGAAATCCTCAAGCATGAAATAAACTCTATTCACATTTTAGAAACCACAATTACGATTTCATTATCCAGCAGATAAAGAAAATCAGTATGAAGACACCAATCAACATTAACAGGTAAAAAACATATGTTGTTTAGTTAATTACTATTGTCACAGCCCTCCCATCTGCAACTTCCTCAARRAAATCTTGTGCTTGAAATTGAAATGATTTGCAACCATGAGAAACAAAAATACATTGCATGACAAGAACAAGACAGTAAAAGCACAAAAGCCCCTCCATCAATCACTACAGTTAGTATCGCTTTGGCCCCTCTATCAATTACTATAGTCAGTATCACTATTTGGTTTCCTTTTTTTCATTTTTTTCCCCTCCCCGTTTCTTCATCTAACTGTAAGTTTACCATGCTTAATTTCATGAAGCTACTCATCTGTTTGAGCCTAAAATACTTTGCCATGGAAGTGTTAGTTAACATTATTTATCTTTTAGTATTTCCTTTTTCCCAATAAAAAAGGTAAATCAACTCTGAAGAAGTTTGTTTGACTGATAAAGGCAAACGACAGTCAGATTGGGGTACACCAATTAAAACAGAAAGTAACAGGATTGAAACTGATATTAGCATCAATGCCTTCAAACATGCAAGTCAACAATAAAACTGATGTACTTGCAAAACTTTAACAGGAAAATCTGAAGCATAGCACAAAGCCAGAACAGGAACCAATTCATGTTGCACTGCATTTTGAATTTCACAATCCTAACCCTTCTGAAAGGTATACAATTTGCTTACCATGAAGTAAACATATTTTACAAGCAGCCAATGAGATGGACACTTCAGCCTCTACTTCCTATTTTGTGTATCTATCCATTATTGCCTCCACAAATACACCTCTAGATTTAGCACAATTGTAAAATTTAGTGTACACTTTTAAGTGTTTATATATTTAGCAATCTAGGTTCCAATTTCAGCAATTTACCACAAGATTCATCATTAAGCCCCAAGTGATAGAAACTGAACCCACTAAATGGTAAGTGGGAAGCAAAACCGTAAATGTTTTGCATGAAAGTCGTTACTTGTCATTCTGTTTACGATTGCAAATAAAAACAGAAAGGGGAGGACAATGAGAGATGCCCTGGAGWTCGGGTTCACAGAGAAGGAGAAGGACAACTGAATGTACTAACGATCGTATTCTACTTGACAGCTCCTCATGCACACTAACAACTGAATTTTCCACTTGTAAAAGTTGAATAGACCAATCTCCAGCACAAAATAAATTCATCAACAAATCAAATGGAACCATTTACATTGGTAACACCAAATGGCAACACTAGATAAGAGAAAGCAGAGATCTAAGATATTTTGGAGTTTAAGCATTCCATTCTCTCTTATTCTTTCCTCCTAGTCTGGATTTTGGAAGCAGCCGCTAGAAATATTTGTATTTCATCTATTGCTAGTTTCCATAAACATCCTTCGCTATGGAAAAAATGCTTTAAGAAGTATACTGACTACTGTTGGCAACATCAAGAACTTAGAGACCACTTAAGAGTCAGAGCAACCACAGAAAATTAAAACCTCCCATCTTTCACAGAAGAATCAGGTAACAAGCATGCAATCTCACAAGGAACTTACTCTTATGATTTCCAAAGTCAAGAAAACTGCCAAGGCTGCACCAAATGCCAGGTAAAGGAATTTTGGCTGGAAGAAGTTATACAAGTTAAAAATATCGTCCAGGAGAATATGGCCTCATAAAACACAAAAACCACATGTAGCCCCAAAATCACCTGAATTATAAGGGCAGGAATAAACATCAAAACAGCCAAGAGATGGTAATATTTCCGGAGCAAAATCCTCTCAATCTTACTAYACTTAGAAATGGTATAAAACCTTGTAACTGATGCGAATATAAGAGCTACCCAGTAAATACATAATGAGAGCCTCTTGAGTGGTTCAGAGAAAACAAAATCCAACACCCTGGAAAGGAAATGAATAAGCAAACTCAGTTACAATAGCCTTAGACAAGAAACCATCAGCAGTACAGCCTAGTTGATTATATCACTTAAAATACCAGCACCAATGTTAAAGCCTTGTTTAACACAAAGATACTTGATTTATACTTCGTTAGCAACTAACAATAGTTCAGTAACCATAAATCATCCACCAGATCCAGTTCACAAGTTATTCATCAAATTTACTCCTTAGCAATCCCTTCCAAAACCTCAAAAACAAAAAGAAAAGAAATAAGGGATGGAATTAAACCAGAAAAGAAGGGGGGGGGGGGGGGGGGAATCTGAGATTCTGTTTCTCCATATGGGTTAAAAGGAAAAGCCCATAATTTAAGAAGGAAATAAGTTGCTAGATTGTAATACCATAAAAAGGGATGCATATGGAAATCTTGAACAAGCCGCATCCATGAAGGAACAACTATGATGAACATAAATACGAGAGCGGCATAAAAAATACTGGATATCCTGATTTCATGGTTTGCCCTCCCCATGGAAATGTCCAGAAACTTGAAGAATCCAGTGAATTGGAAAATGAATTTGAGGAAAGGTGAGAAAAGGAGGAGACCAAGAGTCATGCCCTGCATAATGCAAATTTTACCACAAGATAAGACTTTAACTGTACTCTGTTGTACTCTTGAAAGGAAATCAAGAATAATAGTAGCATTCTTAATTCTTAATCTGGTCGAACTGTACCTGAATGATGGTGCTTATTTCACTTCTTTTAGTATCAAATAGTACAGAAAGAGATTCTGGTAATGCAACTGATCCAAGAATCTGTTCAAGGATATATTAATGCTTGTCAGGAGAAAAGAGGGGAAGCAATTATTTACTGTTTGGACAGCAGAACCATCAAACTAACTTTTGCAACAGTATACGCAAACATGTCCCCAAAATAGATTACAAGCCCAGCAGTCACCAAAAGAGCTTCTCCTGAGAAGAAAGGTTACAATTACTGAGGAAAAAATAGAAGCGTTTAGACTGGACTAAGGAAATCAAAACAAAAAAATTAATCCAGTGCATCTCTGGGCCCATTAGAAACAGACATGCTGAAATCAAATTACACAAACAACGATAATGTCATGAGGCAACTGCAAGAGCTCATCTTTACAGGAACTCTAGACTCTTCAAAAATAATATCCAATCAACTGTGGCCAAACTTAAGTAGAGGGCTCAAAGTTGACAAAAAATAGAAACAAGATGTATAAGTTGGAGATGTCATATTTATTGTATTTCCAGTGTCTGAAAAGACAATATTAGAAGTTTTCCAGCCTCAATCGAAAAGGTAAAGGTTTACAGTCTGGAGAAAACACCAGAAAGATCATAAAAGGAAAGCTATTTGTCCACCCTTACAAGAGACACAATTCAATTTAAAATCTTTTAAAGTAATAGCACCTGGTCAATCATGTAAAAAAAATCATGTAAGCAAATAAAAAGATTCAGCACATAACTTACCTATCGAAGCACAAGCTGGAAATGTGTGAAGGATATTCTGTATTAGCTTTATTGCTGCAAACCCATGACATAGTACCCATAATAATGTCACTGCCATGTGCCACCCTGTACATACATARAGCATGGGATGGAGGGGAGGGTGGAAAGCATCATTACTCTTGCAGGTAAACCAAAATAGCCAAATACAACAGGAAAAGGTATCTCCTCAGAAGAGCTTGTAATCCAACGGAACCAAAAATGTTCTTTGAGCTTCCCAGGCTTAAAATTTTTTTTCAATAGGAAAGAACTTCAAAAGAGTGCAAAAAAACACTTTGTTGACCTACCAAAGTAGGATCTGGCAGAGAATGCAATGCAGCAGACTCCTGCATATAAGGCTACACAGCTCAAGCTAAACTTCGTGTTCCAGTTATGTAAAGGACCACCGGAGTGAATACTATTGCCTTTCCGATGACGAACAAGAAAGAGGAAACCTAGTACGCTGAAGCAACTGACAGAGGCAACCCAATATTGTAACTGAAGATATTTAAGCGCTGCACAAGGTGACGCTTAAAATGATTAACCACATAAGTGAACAAATTAAACACTATTATCTTTTCTATGCAACATAATTATAGCCCAAGAAGATAAAACTTTAAGGCAGTAACTTCAGTTTTGTTCTGATTGTTAATTTCTAGCCTTATTCCCTTAGGTTTTAAGAACTCCAATCCTTCAAAATCTCACTCCACCCAAATCTTATCAATGAAACTTCAATCTGAAGTCTACATGTAAACCATCAGTTTTCCTTAAAAGGTGAATTTAATTGGAGTTTATGATTAAGCGATTTCCTATTTGATCCCTTTGAAATCCATATTCAATTCTAAAAGAATGACAGACACATAAAATACTACTTCATTGAAATCCAAAAATTTGTACATGATATTAAAGAGTGGAAAACTGTTTTAGAAACTAGGGGAGGAAAACCCTCAAACTTTTATTACTGCATAGAAGGGAAAAGTAATTAGAAGGTTAAGACCACCACTTATAAACTATTTTCAAGGCCAAACAAACTATAGATATAAACACTATTAGTTTCTACAAGTTCAATAAAGCCCCCACAAATGATATAAGAGAATTACTAGGAATAAATAAGACAAGCAGGACATGTGAAGAGGAAAAAAGATTGATAAACCATCTAGAAAGTAAGAAGATCATTTGCAGTACTTAACTAGAAAATGCTAAATTTCATCCTTAGTTCTAATCTGTGTAAGTGAATGAATGTACATGGCATGGTCTACCAGGTAAGAAGACTGTATATGGCACTTTTTCTATAAAAGTTACTCAATTTAGGAAGCTCATGCTGATCTATATGCCTATGAAAACCAGAAACATAATGGTTTACTAGGTTGAATAGAACAATTGCACAGGAGCAATTATTTTTGCCATTAGCAGTAAAGTAATCACTTTTCCCAGTTCATAATTTCCTTAATCTGATTTCCATTTCTCGCCGTCCATTTCACCACATTAATAAATAATCCATAATTAGATGAGTAAGGGAATATATATCCTCTGCCACTCATTTAAAGTCTACTTAGAAGACCAAAAGAAATGTACTCTACCTGAGAATCCGACTTCATTTAAAGAAACACCTCTGAACATTTGTATCAACCTTGATAACATCAATCCTGGGAGTGTCACTGCCCCCAACAATATTCCTGAGGGTACACCTGGCCTACAGAATCAATTCCCAAAGAAGAAAATCAATAAATAAAACAAAATACAAGCATATAAGAGCACATTTCAGCTCAGCAGCTGCACCTTACCGAAAAGAACACAAAGTAATTACTGCATCATCCAGATTCATGTAAACACTATCAAAATTATCAAAATAATTATGGAGAAATGTTCAAAACGTTATTTGTTGCCCCAGTTTTACCGTTGGTGAATTTTGAACAGTAACGCAATTTTCAATTCAACCACTTCCATATTCAATTCTCAGAATAAACAAAGAAGGGTACTGCAAACCTAGATTCTAATTAGCAGAAATGATTAATTATATTAGTCAATCTAGTGGAATTACCTGGTCTTGAACAAATCAACRAAAGGATTTCCGACGGAGCTGGCGGAGGAACTAGAATTACTATCAGCGGAGATGTCGAGAAAAAGAGCAAACAGAGAAAGCAGTGCCAACGAGAATGATTCAGCTAGGAGATTGAGAGGCGCGGCGTAGATGATTCGAGCTATAAATAGCACCACCACGCCTCTCTCGCCGTTCATCCACTCCGATAACGGTGACAGTACCGCAGCCATTGATGATTGCCTCCTCCCTCTCCTCTGGCTCTTTGCAATTGCCTCTTTTTTTTCCTCCTTTTTTTCTCTTTTATTTTCTTTTCTTTTCTTTTCTTTTCTTTTTTTTTWAAATTCTGGGGAATAAATTTTCTAACGCGTCAGCGTAAAGGAGACGGTACGTAGTTGGGGTTTGGCGCGTACAAGGTTTTCCCATGCCGTTGAATAGGAAAGCGCAGTGGTTTTCCCGGTAAGGTGGGGCACAGGTTGCCAGGTTCGTTCCAACAGCTTTACTAGAATTTCAGCACAATATTATTTGTTTAAGTTGATCCATAATCATTTGTATTTAAAAAAAAAAAACTGAATTTCACATTAAGTTATATTTCAAAATTTCTTTTCATTTTCTTTTACTTGACATGAAAAGAAATCTAACGGTTGAATCATGAACTTTCCATTATGAGTCAGATAATTACTGAATTATTAGCTCAGTACTATTAAAAGTTTTATTAATATAAATATATAATATTCTTTCCTTGTTTAAATTGTCTATAGTACTAATTTTAATGACTTATTTTTCTTAAACGATATGAGTAAAATAATAGTAGTACTTTGAGGATGATGAAAAGAAGATGGCGTAATTGATCCCAATACAAATTTAACGAAATAAAAAAATAAAATTGTAAAAATTACAGTTTTCATAATTTTATTAAATTGGTTATGGAACATTCTAAGCAAAGTTGGCATTTAAATTCATATGTATATAAGTAAATTTTTTGCATCAATAAATTCAGCTATTTTTTAAATATTAACATTCAAAATCCAAACTTTATAGTTCAGTTTTATCAAAAGTGATTACGATTTTTTTATAATATAATTTGGATTATTTTATTATTAATTGATCTTTACATTTTTTTAATAAATTTGAAGTACTAACATATTGACATGACACTTATTTCAACYACCAATAATATAAATTGACTCCAACTTAATTCAAAGTTTGGCAAATTCAATACAGTTCTCCTTACCTTTTAATCAGTTTGTATTCCTTACTCTTGAATGGTAGTATGCATCTACAAAATCACATTAGTTTATCAATTACTCCTCCATTTGAAAATAACTCTTCATTGGCTTTTTTTAAATAAAAATAACTATCTTTTTAAAAAAATCGAGATTATTATATTATTTCATAAGTTATTAAACTCATTTCCTTAAAAATCAAAAACATATTAAACAATGTTAGGATTTTTATTTTAATTAAAATTATATAAGAATTAATGATTTAGTAATATATACAATTATATTCAAATGGACATTTATTTTAAAATGAAAAGAGTAATAGAGATGATACATAGTATGTATATATTAGGTACACATATATTAAATCGTATTTATTTTCTAATTTATATTAATATGTATATACTTACGAATAGGATTTATAAATTTAAAAACATAAAAAATAAAAAAATTAGTAAAAATGATAATACTAAGGGTTTTGCTAAATTGAGTATGAAATGCTAAAATAAAACTCAACATACAAATTTAGACATTACCAAATAAAATTTTAATATTTAAAGTTTCAAAATTTGTAAACTTTAATTATATTAAATACTATATTAGGCTATTACGAAGTCTCACTTAAGCTATCCCAAATTGTGCGCATGAGACCCCATTATTTTTTTTCTTTTTCTTGTACAATCCGATATCAATATAGTAACAAAATTATTGTGAATCGCGTTCGAAAAATTTAATTCTTACTAAAAAAAATTTATCTCCTAAAGCTTTCAATATGACGCAACAAAGCAAAACTGATACATGCCTAGTCCAACATAACTCAATATAAAACCAATATCACCTAATGTTGCTAAAGAATAGACTCATGGGAGGGAATGGACTGAGCCGAAGAAGCAGAACCCAGAACAGTCTCGGACCTCAGATGACTTCACGGACAGAGGCCCGAAGTTTCCCTTAAGACGTTAACCGGGAATTTTTCCTAAAGAATACACTGTTCTTAGAAACTATAAGTATACTAGAACATTAAGGATTAGTAACTTTTTGTGGAGACGTATATTATAAATTCGAGTGGAGTTTTGTTTTTTCTTTATTTTTTTCCCAATAATGTAGTAATTTGATTGCAAAATATATGTAATTACGACCTATTTCTCCAAGAAAAGCAAGAAACTCGGGGTATATTATTGTATGATTGATTACCAATGTAATTTGAGTATAATAAATAAATTTTCCTACATGATTGTTTAATGAATTTTTACATATAGTATGTGTTCGAAATTTATCTTAATCTAGCCTGGTTTAATCTCCAACAATGAAATTGATCCATAAAACAAAAACTTTTAAAAGTTAAAGTTAAAATTTAAAGACCTATCCCATGTATCCAAAAAATAAAAAATAAAAAAGATGAATTATATTATCGATTTAGATGTAGGCGAGTTGAAATTAAAAATACACTTATAAAGAACTTTMAAAAAAAGGTTCGCATCTTCTTTCGTATTCTTGCTACATTCRAAAAAATTGATATGTTTAATCAATTAATCGGCTCATATAAAATGTATCTTTATCCTTGATTAACTTCTAGCTGAGATTAACAAACAAATTGATTCAAAATACTTGATTAATCACATGATCGTTGCAAAAAGTTAAAAAAGAAGGAAAAAGTATAAACCTATTTTAAAGAAAAGACGAGTTTTTGGTGAATTTGAATTAAACTTTTAATTAATTTAATTGGTGGTTATAATCAAGAATAAAAAATTAAGCAACTAGAAATTAATTAATTGTTATAAGCATATCAATGTAAAGCAATAGTAGAAGAAGATGGTAGAATTGATGGGCTGATATCATTTTTATATAGGGTTTATATAAATTCATTTTTTTTTGGGTAACTGTTTTAAAAAAAATGTTTTTAAGAAAAGTGATTTGAAAAATAAATAATTTTTTCATTTTTTAATATCATCAATAATCAAAAGTTATTTTTAAAAAGGATACCCAAGTTACCTTTCCAAAAGTGTTTTTTTCCCAACTTTTTTAAGTTAAAAGTTATTTTTAAAAGTAATTTAAAACAACTCAAAACAATTCTTAGAYTAAAAAAGAACTATATAAACAAAAGAGAAGAAGGCTATAATATTCTTATGATTAATATAAAGAAAATGATCGAATTCATACAAGTGGCTGAGGATATAAATAGAAATACGACATAAATGCTTAGCACTTAATACTAGCAGCGTGATATAATAGGAACATTATTATTACATCATTATTAGCATGACACTATTGCTTACATCACTAAATTCATAATATTTATTTAATAWTTTTAATCTATAATATTCAATAAAAATATGACGAGAGGATTCTTAATTAGACTGCCGTTGGATCCAGCAASTTGAGCAAGATGCTAAGATGAGAAAATGCTGATGCATCTATATAATATTTTTTATAATATTTTCATAATTGAGGAGCTGCCTATGCTGATGTTGACATCCATATTAATATTTCATATAATTATTTTTTAATTATGAAATTCAATAATCATAGATATTGACGCGCCGCCTCAAGCCATGAGACCGCATAAGTTCCAAAGTCGTAGTCTTTTTCAGTCGCCTATAAGCTGTGGTTTCCAATTAGAATAGTTGCTAATGAAAATCGAAACAAACACAGTCAGAGAATATAAAAAATAAAAATAAAAGTTTACGGATAATTTAAAAAAATCATAAATAATTGATGGATACCTCTTTCTTTTAACCTATAAACTTTTGGGAGTCAAATTATGGCACGTAGATAAAATGTATAAGGTGATAGAAATTGAAATAATAAAGTATATAAAGTGATAATTTACTTCTAAACAACAATCGATAATTTTAAATTAGAAAATATTTTTGTTCAATAARAAAACCAGAAATTCAGAAGAAACAAAAAGGGCAAGTTTTTATTTAAGAAAATGACAATATTACGACATTCACTCTGAAYRTCACCTGATATGCCAAAGAATCAAGAATCAGGGGAATGGATTGAGCCAAAGGAGCAGAACTTAGCACAGTCTCGGACCTTTTGATGACTTCATGTACGAAGGAGGCTCAGAGTTTCCCTTTAGCTAGATAAACTCCATTTTGTCTAGAAGAATTCACAATTCTATGGAACTATTTATACACGAGAATGTTGATGATGGTTGATTTTAACGATAAAGAGTTTAATATTTTTTAATTAAGATCTCGAATTCGAATTTAAGAATAGTAATAATGTTGAGAGAATTTTTTTATTCATTTTATTAATATTCAGAATTTGAAGAAGTAGGAATCWAAACTTCCGCATATCGATAGTCAAATAAAAAAATATATATTAGAATATTATATTCGAGTTATATTATTGTACAATGAATGATTAACTGGTCATACAAGAATGACTCTTAGGGCTTAGCTTGGAAGTTAGGAGAGAAAAGAAATAAAGAGAAAGTATRAAGTTTTCTTTTCAAATTGTTTGGGAGTTCAGGAAAGAAAAGGTTATTTTTTTGTTTGGGAGTTGGAGAGAAATGGAAAAAAGAAATTTTGTAATAAGATACTTTTATAATTATACGTTACATCAATTTGTTTTATAGAAAYAAATGAAGAAATTATGGATAAAATTGGAAGAATACAATTAAAATTTTTATAAACTTTCCCTTCTCCTCCTTTTTTCGGACTTTAGAGAGGAAGTTTTAGGAAGAATG
>MEJB01000004.1:2394032-2419398 GCA_001752375.1 Rhazya stricta | reverse complement strand
GTTGGTTTGGATAAGAACTGCTACAGATCTCCATTACATTCTCAACAAATTAAAATATTGGATGTTGCGGCTCGTAATTAGTCTGGGTTCTATTTTTTAACCCATGGTAGTTATTCTTATCAGGGAGCAATATTGAGCTAACGCGCAGCATCGGGAATCGTATTGAAATTGGGACAGAAGGAAACTTGGGCATTTGATGGACTTTACGATCTAGTTCGTGATTTATTTAAATAACTCGCAAACAATATAGATCTGGCAAGGATGCAAATTTGTGATCACGATTGTGGGCATATATAGGCCCTAAGACTAATGACGACCTCGGACATTAAGGCAAACTCTATACGAGAGTTATTTATCAGGAAATGATACAAAAACTTACCGCATCTATTAATACAAGTAAATCACTATTTAGGGAAGAATTATAATGTGCTCAGGAACAAAATTTGTACCAAAAGAAGTCCGTGAAGATTTATACTTTGCCTTGATAATGGAATTCGGCAGCCAAACGAATGGAAAGATGCGTCATTAAATAAAATTTATAAAAGTCATTCACTTTTTAGGATATATTGAGGCAGAAGGAGGAAGATTTTGGTGAGAGCACCTCTCTGCTGCTTGCGCAAAAGCTTTAGAGTCGATTAACTCAGGGGTCTCCGATTATTATTGTGGGTCCTTCACTTTCGCTTTTCATCAATGTGGATTTCCTGGATGTGTTATTGAAGAATTTCCTCAAGGTAAAAACAAGAAAGAGGGTATGCTCAGTGGGCGGCCTTTTGGAGCAAATGTTCAACTTCACTGACATACGACATTATGCCTCATTCCGCAGAGGCTTTGAGAAGCTTAATGCCAACAAAGAAATTTTTGGTATTCTACGCATCGACAATTCAGTGATATGCCCTCTATTCGCTACACATTTAAGCAAGTATGAGATGGCGAAATAAGTTTGGGAGATTATCTGGCCACACAAGTATTCACCAAAAAATGTTGCCTAAACAGGGCTTTATCAGATGGAGAACGCTAGAAATGAGTTCTTGGTCAAACAAGATATATGAGTGCTAGAAGTTTTCACTCTGCTGATGACAGAATTGATGAGTATCAAACCAGGCTCTCACAGAATCTGAAAGGAACGAAGGAATTACGAGCCATATTACTTATAGGCCGACAGCAAACGACGTGCGGTTTCAATTGTTTATGCGCTCTTCACAGACGACTCTGAAAGCACTTTCGTTATCATCTGTTGATTCTCAATTCTTAATGATTTATGCCAGAAAGAAAATGAACTCCAAACTGGGATCTCGATAAAGGGGCAACCCTTTTCCTACTCCAATCACTGGTCTAAAGTGATTAACGTCGACCACGACCCAGTGCCCTACAGGCACCATCATAGTTAAAAATTTTTGTAACGGTAATGCGCATGCATGCCAACACCAGACCCTAGGACTCTTGGGTTGACCATTTCGAAAATTTCTTTCGCCTTGCTATGTCTTCCTTTTCAAGAATGTAGGGTCAATTTTCTTTAAGCTTTTCCTTCTTTTTCATCCTCTATTCCTGTCAGTGGACTATGGATAGGCCCAAATCCTATGACTTCTACCTGGTGTTGCAGTTCTATGATTACTCCTCACTTTTGTCTTTATCTAATGTTTATTATATCTCGAACCTCATATTTATTGGGTTACATTTACTCTATTTTCATATTTTGTACAGAATCTGCAGTCTCAGCAGCTGATTGGGACAGGACATAGGAAGGAGGGACTATACATTTTGGCCAACGCTGCTGCTAGTAGTGTGGAGTTGTCTTCTTTTCATTTGAGTACTAATTAGAATGTTTGGTTACATTGGTTACTTGCAGATATGGGACTATGTATTCTCGTCTAAATCCTACATATTGTGACAACAAGAGTTTGTTCTCACACTCGATTTTTCATGAAAGAACCAAGCACATTGAGATTGATTGTCATCTCACGTGTCATCATTTCAAGCATGACACTATCTCTTTACATTTTCTTCTGTCTTCTTCCCAAATTGCATATTTCTTCACTAAGGCTCATTCCACTTCCGTTTTCATTTTCTAGTTGACAAACTCTCGATAGTTATCAATGCTACATCTTGAGTTTGAGGGAAATGTTAAGATATTGATACACGAATATCCTAGCAAGTATATTAGGTTGTATCGCCTAATATAAAAGATATCAAAATCTCAAAGAATTAAATCCTTATTATCATTCATTTATAGTTTAACACTTTAATTAGCCAACAATTAACTCAAGTAGAGAATTATCAAATYGAAATACCCTAAYTTTATTCTAAATAAGAAGCACAAATCAATATTGAAGAAGATTCAATAAAGGAAAATGTCTAAAACTTATGAGTTCACATATTCTTCAACTATMTTATCTAATCGATGCTTCCAAACCGACATATGATGCAACCAATCAAACTCAATRATATCGCATATTCTTTGTCAAGATATACACAAACTATTCTTTTAAGTAATTAARCTATATCTCTATACTTTATTCAATATAGAACAATGCATTAAGTAAATGCACAAATATTGCACAAACCATGTGAATATATATCTACTTCACATGCAATTCATGGCAAAGTTATTTAAGCTAATTGTATAAGTATTATCTCTAAACGCCTCATACAATGTTCAAATCAATTAAATGATGATCAAGCATTCAATGATAATAGCACAATAACAAGACTACAATAGCACCAAATAAGGAAAAATGTCTTAATCAATAAACCATATATTGAAGCGTTACTCACATGGTCTTTAGAACAAAGAAATTAGTCCACATGGTTTGAATAAAAATAATAACTATCAAATTCGAAGATCAAAGCTAAGAAACATCACGAAGGTACACAAGCAGAGTTAGCCCTTCAGTTTGTTGATCTTCTCTTCGGTTTCAAACATACTCTTCTCAGTGCTCCTAAAATAGTCCTCAAAAGTTTCGGATTCTCCATTTCCTCTTTCTCTTCAAAAATACTTATGTTATACGCTTCTAGAAACTCTTCGAAAATGGAATCAAATAATACCAAAAAAGGTCCGAGACACATTTCCCAGCTTATTCCCCAAAACACCGGCACCGTTTGAGAGGAGGCCTTTGAGAGGCCGAATGCAGATTTGGAGCCTCTTTGGAAAGCTGCTGAACCGGGGTGTGGTGAGCATAGAACAATGGCACCCCGTTTTTCCTTTTTCCTTGATGTTTTGCCTCTGTACTTCAATATTTTGAAAAATGTGGTATCTCACGATCAATCGCATGTTTTGACACAATGAATAGGAGATTTGGTTTGGAGCTCTTTTTTTCACTAATTCCTTATTTGTTCTTTTCAGACGCGTCTTTGACACTTTATGACTTTAAACCAACATATTAATCGCCTAAAAATAAGTCAGGTTTAAACACCTACAGAGATGTCAAAATATGAGGACGCTTATAATATATTATTTACCCGAACACAATGGATAGCTTATAATTTGCTAATTTCCTCGCCTCAAAGTCCTAATTGTTTTCTATCTTGTTCTTTCCTTGTTAGTTTTCTGCTGTACGGCCAAGGCGGCTGTACTGTTATATTAAGATTTAGTTTAAAGACTTTTTTAAATTTTGGCAATTTAATAGTTTATAGATGGATCCTTGCAGAGATACTTTGCATTATATTATTATCTTCCTCCTTGAATAAAATTTAATCTTCTCTTTTGTCTCTCTTTTATATTATTTTAACTATGATAACCATAGTAGTTTTATCTCCTTTCTGTTTCATTTTGAGAACCATGATAGGACGCAGACCCAAACAAAGGAGAAGAGAGCAAGAAATTTGTTGGTTTTGTAGTTCATGATGTCTCCAAAGAGTTTCTCTTCGTTCTTTCCGCCTCAACTYGGTAAACATTTTTCCTYCTTGATTAGTAGATTTTCMCTTTGGAATTTCTTGTCATCTTAATTCTTTGSCCCAACCCCAATCAAGATCATATTTTGAGCCTCTAGAAAAAAGTCCCATCTTCCCCATTGGTTACACCAAAGCAACGTCACAATGAGCCTCTGGTCCCCGCCGAACTTCACCCACGGGCTCAACAGAGCCTCATGTTTCAGTCCCATATGTTGCAGAAGATGATCTCATAGAGGTTACAAATGGTCGTGAATCAAGAACACTCTCCAAGATAACGATATTATGAAAGAGACGTTGGCTGATCAGCTTAAAACCAACCAATCATCTGAGAAAAACCTGAGAAATCTGAGGCCCAAACTAACGGTGTACATTTGAGCAGGACTGCAGACTCAAACCAAACTTTTTGGGTTATCTTTTAACTGCGTATAGAATAGCCGAAACAGAAGAAACCAAGCACAAAAGTTGCTTGTAGCTTATTATTCATTTTGGATTGTTTAGATCCTTGTTACACTGGAAAAATCTGCGAGCAGGGAACTTCTTTCTGACAAAAACTTGTAGCARGGCAAAAGCAAGAATACGGTATCCAACAGCCATAAGAAATAAAGCTAGTAAGTTTCCCCACTTTGAATTGTTCTCAGGTGATATGTCGTATACATTTCGAAGAGCCTGATAGCCAGATATCGACCTTACCTGCCCAACTGCAAAGGAGGATCCAATGTACTCATTCTCCAAGAGCCCCTGAAGCAAGAGAAACAGAGTGGACGAAACCAGTGAGACAGGATTAACATGAATGCCAATATGGAAGGATCAGGAGTCCGGGATACAAAATAAATTGACGATAAGAAATTATTGGATTGAGTAGGCAAATGTTCTTCAAACCAACAAATACGACGTTCTTCTATCTAAGAATAACAGATTACAGAAGTCCTAAAGTTGATTAATTACTGCAGTTCATCTTAAGAAGGAATATTAAAAGGTCTTTTAACTTGCCTGGATAGAGTAAGTGTGGAATGATATATAGGACATAGGATACATCCATACTGGTCTAGGCAAAGCACTTCGAATTCTGAAATAGCCAGCTGAAAGCATCATTACCACCTGCAATTCCACCAAATGACATTAGTTGATCAAGGAAAGAATGGAAATCAACTTAGATAAAGTATAAAGGGGCAAAATGGTGCATGACACTTACTTCATTGGTCTATAAATATTAAATGTAAACAGAAGGCAGCTTTATTTACATTCTTTTGGTTTTCTCCGAAAATGAAAATATGCTTATGTTTATCAAACATAATTGGGTCTAATGTTAGTGCAGGAATAAAGTCTGCCAGAAGGTACACTAGTCAAGTAAAGATATAAGAGGCCTATCAGCAACTTTTTGGTATAGAAAAAAAGGTTTTGTTTTAGTGAAAGTGTCAATGTCTTAAAGTAACAACAGTAGCACCTAAGAGACAAAAATGCATATAATGCTTCGAAATAATGCTTACAAGAACACAATCTTTACCCCTAAAATTAATAATTTTCTCAGTGAGCCTCACATAGAGCCTAGAGATGCTGGGTTCTGGAGGACCGTAAGACTATGTAAGCCTTCAATAGGTATAAGACACTCTCGAAGGAAAAGAGTATGTGCATCATGTATGCACACCATACATGATAACAGACAGATTGAAARTTCTTGCACAAGATCCATWTAAGAGAAGAATAACGTGAATTAAAATTCTACACATCCCATCCAAATACTGACTTCAGCAGCTGAGTAAAGCAGAACTTACATGTACGCAGAACAATGTTAAGATGCTTGAAAAGAGATCTTGCCAAATGGATGCAACAACCAACACTAGTCCTTCATTTACTAAGAGGCACATGAAGATATTTAGCACAAAATACATCAACAAACTGAACTCGTCTCGAAGCCCTACGAGGAAGTAGAAGACAAGACTTGATGAGATGGAGTTGAGAAACAAGAACGGGATGCTGGAGAAAAGTTGCCCAAGTAAGAAAACCAGTTTCCCAGAATGCAAGTTGGATTCTTCACAAGCATAAATCTGTGAATCACAGAGAGAATTTCTTTAGAATCACCAATGAGAACAATGAATAAAAGCTAGGATAATAAGCAGAAAATGCAAGTACCAAGTGCAGGACCCTGAGCTTTAACATTTATGTTGTGCCTAAACATAAGATAAGATGTTTTCTATCTTGTTCTTTCCTTGTTAGTTTTCATTTCCCCAAAGGAAAAAAACAACGTGAAAACCACACATACACACAGAAAATAAAATAAACAAAAGAGTGGTTTTTTCCTTCAGACTATTTGGTCAGTTCACTCATATGAAGAATTGGCATGCTAATGGCTTTGGCGGTCATTCTTTCCTACTTCTTTTGAGAATCTTTGACAAGGAACAGTTTAGAGGGAATACTAAAAACGTCTAATAAAAATAGTTTTGACCAAGAATATTTCTAGTAGTCGGATTCAACGTGCAAAATGGCATTCGGTTAGAACCACAACCGACCATCAAAACCTGAACTATCCATATTAAGCAATTATGAGAACCAACACAACAGGAACCATGAATACCAGTTGTCACCAGTTTATATATATTAAAAGGAAGAGAAGTTAACCAGCTCCAACAAGCTTTTCCACCAAATTGRAAAAAATGTTTTCAAAATTAGTTTTCAAATAGCTTTTGTATGTATCAAGAAAAAGGAGATTGGTGATAAAATTCCGGCTTATTTTCTGTRTAAGTTTAAAATTCAAGTAAGGCAAAGATATCRGTCTCACATTCTTGAGARGATGGTCTGAGAAATCATTAATGCCTATTCTGATCTCAAATTTTTCTGAAGGAGCTTTTGTTCCTTCCTTGCAAGAAAAGCAAAACATGAGCACTGCACCAGAAGCCCCACACTTTTCTTTTCCACTATGGGAAAGAGTTTTATTTCCTAACGAATATGATCTGGCCAGCTGATATAACAATTACATTCTTAATTTTCCAGTAATAATATCGTAAAGGAAGCAACATGCAATCTTCAGGTAGAGTATTTGAACCACCAATCATCCATCTGTTGTCCTGGGATACATATCCAATCAATCACTTCGGAGTTAGAATTAGGCCTACATAAATACTCTGCATAACATCTCAGATCTGCAGACGATCCCCTAACAGAATTTAACTCCAGGACAATGATTTGGAAACGGAYGCATATCRCACCAAAAATTTATAGATATTATGCATTCTCATCAGCACTTGAACACACATTCTGTTGACCATTATACTGTATAATGATTCAAAGCATTTGCAGTAACAGAACAACAGAGCTCTTCCTCTTTAGTAGCTTAAACTTTCAGGAGTGCCAATTCAAGATGGTTAGAAGTAGGGAAAAGAAATCTCGAGTTCTTCACATACTAGAATCATCGAAAATAACCCAGCACGGACATAAATGGATGTGTTAAGAGTGTAAATGTAAGTAAGTTACYATATTCTTTAATAGCTAAGTTTTTAGATCATGGCACTAATGCATCATTATATAAACCCATCCAGCGAGGCGGATCCAGGAAGTTTGGTTGTAGGGGCTGAAATCTAAAAGTTTAAAAAATATAAAAACATATTATAGATGGCTGGTCTTTCGAATTATATTCAATAACATCAATAAGTAAATATTACTTTGAAAAGTATTTCTTTGAGTCACTTTCTAAAATAATTTTTCTTTGACTTTTATATCAAGATAAAAAATAATTAAAATTGAAACTTTCTACATAATATTTATTAACTTTTTTACTGAGTATCTATATATTTTTAATTTTCTACTGATAATTTTTTTTCTTTGATAATGTATTTATATGGAATTTTTTCTTGTATTCATTATATCTCCTCCCCGCGGTGTGGTTCAATATAAAATTATCTTATGTGGTACTTTATGGGCCCTTTATAAGGCGTTGCGTTGGGAAACCGGGGGGGGGGTGGGGGGGGGGGTAATTGTCAGCTAAGCCCGCAAGCCCTGCCCCCCCTAAATCTGCCTATGAACACATCTAAGGAATTCAAAGATATTATCATATATGATAATATTACTTAGGTTCTGACAGGTTAACTTCTACGAGAAAAGACAGACCATTACCTTTATTTCTTTCAGCTGCGTAGGTACTCCAGCAATACTAAGTAGGGAACTAAATGATACAAATAGAAAAATTGCTGCAACTCTTGTCTGCAATTCCAAAGATGACAAAATGAAATTTTAGCCCTGATCACAGGTTAAGCAGAAAGAATAGTCGCAAATAGATGACAACAAGAATTATAAGTATTTATTCAAATTATTTAAATCCAGATAAAATTCATAAATAGCATGTAAGATCTTTTAGGAAAAAACATCCTATTCAATTTAGTTTAGTTTATCCAATAAACTCTTCCTTGATAACAGAGGTGTACTTGCATACATGAAGATGTGCAGATATAGTTTTCGGCAGGCTGCTCACAATGAAAAAGTAAAAGATGGCTGAAGGCTGAAAATTTTCATACATAGTAAGTACATATCTTCTTGCTGAATTAGAGAATAAGAGAGGAAGCAGCACTCAACATAATCAAAACAAAAAGAAAATCAAATGTTGAAAGTTATCATCAAGTTATTCAACTATAGCAAATCTCCAAACTTATGTAACTTGGAATAATCCTCATGAAACAATAGCTGACAACAGGACTGTGTGAATATTGATTTGCATGATTCAAGGACTTTGTTTTCATAGTAACACTAACAGTATCTGTATAATATCATTAGATGTTACTGAGTGCAGCATGATTCTAAGTCTATTGATGAGGAGAGATATTGTAAGCAAACATTATAAGTAGTCAATAGCTATATACAAATTAAGGGCARGAATAGTAGTAKCACAAGGAAAATGAAGAACTGATTGCAGTGTSAAACAGACATTCATAGAGCTTAGAAGAGTGTGATATACACATGTGAAATCACAAGCACAAACTAAATCCTAAAAAAAAAAAGCGGTGCAAATTAAACTCATAAGACTTACCGACACAGATGACAAGGAATGACCCAATCCCGAAAATAAAGTACCAACACAAAGCGCAAGGATCATATAAAGAATCAGCCGAAACCAGTAGTACTTAAATTCCCTTGACATAATCAACAGTGATCTCCAAGTCAACACTGCAACTCGCGTGGCATTGCTTGCCTTTCCCTTACTTTTGAGAGATGGGCCTTCCTGTAGCAAAGACATTTAAATCCTAGTTAAATACCTTAGCTGGTGGCAGTACTCATTGAGAAGCATATGGATCTAATGTTAATGGTTCAACATGCATGCATTTAAAATTTTGAAAATGAATACTAGTAGAACTTCGACTGACGAATAGATGAATTCTTTTCTTTAAAATATGAAGCGACTTTAGCAGACATAAGCAAAAAGGTTCATCATCACCAGAGATAGCGAAGTTGCAAACCAGCCTAACAGGTGAATTTGGCAGTCTATCAGTCAAATGACATATTCAATGCAAGTCTGAGTTCCAACAGTCCATATTTTGTCTTACTATGACAGCATTACAAAAAAATAAACTTCTTCCAAAGCACATCCAGACCGTATTTTACAGTGGCATCTTCTCAAAAATTATACCTCTATCCAAAACAAAGATACATTCTTGAAAATAATGGTTCTCAACTTTTATACAGAAATGGATATCAAAGGATAAACAATCCAATTCAAGAAGTTTTACAAAGATATGTATTGCAAAACACTGTTTGCCCTGTATAAACTAGCTACAGAATCTTGCTCAAGTTAAAAAAGAAAGATGAGAAAACGATAAACTCAGGTCAGTTACTCTTGAGTATAAACTTTCATTTTCCTTCTCTTTGACTGCATTTCCTTTTTTCATTTTCTTTTTTTCCCCAAAAGGGAAGCACAGTCCAGAAAGTAAAGAAACAGAGGATCTGCTTAGTGATGTATGCTCGAAGCAAAGAGTTTGAATAGTCATACCTTTTCAGTGAGCTTTAGTATCATAGCCTCAACAGCAGCAGCATCTGCAGATGACTTGTAAGTTGCTTCAAGAGTGCGTATTGCTACAGCAGTGTCCATGTTCACTGAAAAATCTCCATGGTCATCCTGCCCAAATTATCTACACAAYGTAATTAAACCAACACCAAAAGGGGTAAAGAAAACTCAATAGGAATATAAGCAAGTGCATGTAATCATCCACGTATATATGACCCAACATAATAGAGATGAAACAATAACCAAGTGTGTCCTCGTATTGAACCTACACTTTAGATCCAAAAAAGATGCAACTAGCTTCTAATATCTTTCTATAGWACACTGATGGCATCATCATTAAAAAAACAATTCAAGCTTCAGAGTTGAAAATGTTGATGGTCAAAAGCAAGCACCTGCCAGTTTTTGCACATTGCAATGATTCTGTCAAAGTCCGTATTGATTGCTCGGAGAAAGTGATCAGAGGGACTTTGCATAATTGGGCAAGGAAATCCAGCATTTGAAAAGTGCTTCAAATGTAAGAGCATATCAGTGTCTGAAAACAAATAATCAAGGCAGATGAAAGAATAATAATAAAAAACATCCATTCAGCCAATCAAAATATTTCATAAATGTTAACTTTCCGACTCCATCTTCTAGACAAGTTGATGATGATAGGTATATTGTTGAAATTACACTATTCCAAAATTCTCCTATGAATTTAGAGCGTAATGTTTTTGTCTATTTACAAGAGGTATTATGATCAAATATCATCAACCTTTACCATAAATTTATGAAACGTATAATGCCCGTAATATTCAAATAATCCAAGTTGTAGCATCCTATATGATTTCGGGCCCCAAAATTGCGCACAAGCAACCCTGTTAAAACTTTTGAAAGTGTACTAGATAACCTGCTCTTTTATATCCTCTCTCATTTGAAGACATCCACTAAAAGATAAGTGAAATTAGCACATCAAACACTAGAGGGATGAAGCRATATCTACCTGAACCATGGAGATATTAATTGATCTTTTCATAGGACATTACAGGTGTGTCAGTTTGTAGATGATAATATTTTGGAAGACATATAAGCACAACCACTATTTCATAGAGGTACCAGAATTTGCACCTGATACACGAGGTTCTTTGGATAACTACCAATAGCATACAATGAAACCTAACAGAACTCAAAAGCACAGTTCGAGAGAGAGAGAGAGATTTAAACGTCAGGAAAAAAAAAAATAACAACAAGAAGCTAATTTTGACAAGAAGTAAAATAATAAACCAAATGAATTTTATACAGAATATAATTTGCAGAGAATATTTTGTGTTGGAAAAGTGTTAATAAGATGCTAYCAGTTCATACAATGGCTTTATTGGAAATGAATATTAGAAGACCACAAATTGTTCAACGAAACGTACAGAATAGAAATGCCTTGTAACTGAACTATTCCTAACAATAAAACACACAAACAAACTTACGGATAAAACTAGAAATATCATGAATCARCCCCTTCATACATGGAACACTGAATAGTTGAACAATTCAGTTAAAACATTTAAGTTGTTCTAATTTGAATAAAATAAACAGTCAGCAAAGTATCAAGAATTTTAGGGCATGTATGTTCTTCACTTACAAAACAAAAACGCCTCAAGCTTTGCTAGCAGTAGTAATATCATCATTTATGTAAACTCATAGTTGATTAACACATTAAGTCGAATGAAAACTTTCTCTAGATGTAGAGCAAGAAAAGGAGCAGTATAATGTTTAGCCAACTTACCTGCAAACAAGCCAATGTTTCCCCAAAGAACAATGTATTTCCATTTGAAAGGAGGCAAATTCTGTCAAAAAGACCAAAAACCTCTGTGCTGCTCTGATATATGGTGAATATTAGGGTGCACCCTGTGCTAGCGAGCTTCTTCAACGTCACCATCATAAGAAGTGCAGAGACACTGAACATAAGTCACAGAAGACATTGTCATGCAATAAAAGAAAGGAAGAAAATAGATGGAACTTAATGGGGCCAGTTCAAGAGACTGGAATTAGAAGTATCTTAGTAATGTGATAGATCATTCATGCTATTTGTTCCTACAGGAACCACATGATGGTTCAAGAATCATCACATTTAGAGCAGTAATTTTGTTCAGTCAAACAGAAATTAAAACTTTCTCCACCATTATATAAGTAGATCTTATAACTAGATCCTGTGCATCTACCCATCACATATAACTAGTTCACAAAGTTGGCCACATAAGTCAATTTCACAACGTTCTATTTTCTTTTTCTTTTTCTTTTCCTCTTTCACAGATAACCAAAGATTCCTCTTTTCATGGTGATCCTATTATCARGGCCACACATACAGACCACAGAACTGAAGGCTGAAATCTAACAGTCCAACTTCCCAGTAATGGAACTAGTGCAACCACCTTGTCCACTCTGATTCTTAACGACCTGTGCTTACCCCTGTTAATGGATAGATTAACGTTTTAATTGTGTAGAAATGTTACAATTACCATTTTAACTTTTATTTTCCCCAACCTTGATGTAAACTGATTCTGTTCAACATGACAAACATGTGCCACCAAGATGCAGATGAGTTAGAGCAGATTCATTTTTGTCATCCACTCTTCTCAGGAATTAGGCCCCATATCCTTTCCAACACTATTTGAAACAGCCATAAAATAAAGCATTAACTCAGTAAATGAGGTTTCTGCTATTATGAGGCTTTGGAGAGATGTCGATTCTGTATAAAGAAACCATGTCCTCCCAATTCAAGATAAAGTAACTTGCTAATTCACTAATGCTCATAGTTTAAGCAGTTGTAAGTGATTACCAAATTAGGAGTTATGCAATTTCATCAAAGCATCTTCACTAGATACTCAAGAAATATTTCATTATCTTGTCCCTGCATGCTTACCTCAAGGTAGTGCTTCAAAATCTTATTGAATGTATTATTCCTAAAGAGTCTTGAGACAACTTCCACATGCCATCCACTCCTTATCACTCTTTCCTCATTTATAATTACTCTTTACATGCATGCCAGGTCAATTTGATCCTCARATTTTATACCTCCAAGCATCAGCTTTTAACTGATATTCGTAACAAATATGGTGCTTATTTATCTTAATTCCAGCCCAAAGGCCAAACCAACACATAGAGCTTTCCGCCTTTTTTAACTTTAGGTCCTCCATAAAAGCAAATATCCATGATAAAAGATACATATYAAGGTGCCCAACAGGAAAACTTAATGCTCACTGTGATATGATATTTATAACTGGACATCATACGAAAGCAAGAAAAAGTGACAGATCTAAAGCCTAGTATATGACTCGTCAAGGAGAGAATAACCAGACAAGTATGTATCTCTAAAAGTTCTAAAGGTAGTTATTGTTGAAGTAGGATTGAGTATATCACCAGTGCCTTTGCTATCTATCAATCTATGGAGGGATTAGAATGAGAGCAATCTCCCACCCCTATGGAGGGATTAGAGTGAAACGAATGTCCTAACTCTATATTACTTCTTCATGATATGATCCTTATCTCTCTTTCTTCTTTCATTTCCCTTGACATCAAAAGAAAAGTATCCGTAACTATGTTTATCACAACGGCAGAACAAGTGATCAATAGCATTTGAGCTTCTACCAAGATTGATAATAACCTCAATGATAAAAATGCAAAATTATTTTTCCAGTAGTTGTTATACATGTCACGGAAGTTTATGGAGTTTGACAGTGTTTACAGGTTATCTATCTCCAGGAAGCTGGCCTAGATCCATACTATGTTTAGTAATTCAGCAAAAGAATGACCAGACATCTACTTTGTTACAAAATCATGACGACATGCCACATGATTGCTCAAATCCAAGATATTCAGCTGAAACATTTCCTATGCTAATGCAGCTTAACTCAAATATGCATCAAATATTACGTATTATTTTAGGATTATGAGAAGGGGATTCACATAAGTTCTTCATCCTGATAAAAATAGAGCAGGTATGAATGTACAAACCTGTCAAGACGGTAAAGAGGCTCATCAATGAATAAGACATGAGGTCTCATTACAAGCTCTCTGGCAATGCTGACACGCCTTCTCTCACCACTAGGAAGACCTTTCATGTAGCAGTGGCCACCTATTAGTTTATTAGCATAATCACCCAATGACATAGCCAGGATAGCATCCTCCACCACACTCTTTTTCTGGAAAAAGAAACCAGGAAGCTGGAGGAATGCTGAGTAGTACAGGAATTCACGCACTGTCAAAGATCCAATAAGTGTGGTTTCTCTCTCAACATATCCCTGTCAATAGACAGAACTACTAGATTGAAGCATCTCAATACACATTCGGGGACAAAYTTGTCCATTTTTCAATGTACTGACTGCAATTTTTACAAGCATTAAAAGAAACAATGAGAAATGATATATAAAGGATACATACTCTAAGCAACAACACACATTAGATGGTTCCATTATTCTGATACTTGSTCGATCACAAATAAAACCAGAGTTGATGGAGCCACTTGCTCTTTGAGGTTAAGATTGTTTCTTTACTGATTCACATTATTCACGGACCAGAGAACATAATTTATGCATTTACAAAGTGTTGGGACAAGTATCTGAGATGTTCTACCACTTGCCATGTATTCATAATACTTAGCATGAACTGGTAGTGAAAAACAAAAAGGGATCGTTTACCCATACTGTTTCACATGTCTATTCACCCTTGTATATGCAAAGACATTCACATCAAATTTCAGGGCTGTCAGACTTAATGAAGGGCACTAAGTGAAAGTCCCACAGCAACCATCTGCCACAGCTTTTAGAGTGTTGACAAACGAAGCACCATTCTCCYATATTTGTGATAATTTTGAACCTAGCATAGCTATAGAGAAGCTATGAAGATGTGTCGCTTATACATAACAAACTAGACTTCTATAACCAGTTCCTTCCAAAATATGCAGAACCAATCTTCTAAATGTAGTGATTTGTTTAACCCACCAGAGCATTTTCTTGATGTTCTTCATTGCTTTAAAACAGAGACAAGTTTTATGACCGGCCCTCCACAAATTTRGTCTTTTTATGCAAGTAATATCATATCATATTATATTAACTTAAAAGTCCGAGAGCCACAAACTTGGAGCCCGGTGTGGAGGTACAGGAGTTGCATCCATCCACTTGCCAACTAGATTTTCAGACTCAAGAAATGTACGAGATAGTAAAGCTACTTTGTTCTCATCATCAGTTCTCTTCACTACCTGAGGCGTTGAACAGATTCAGGAGATCACAAAATAAACTAAAGCCATCGAGGCCCTATACTGAAATAAATGATTTTCACACACCCAGTTGGGAGCTTTCTGAATAATAAAATGAAGTTAAAACAAGGAACTTGCTGAATAATAAAATGAAGTTAAGACAAGGAACTGAATTCTTCAATCCCCACAATTGTCTATGCACAGCCCTTGACACTAACCACAACAGCATTTGGATCTATTATTTTTACAGCATCAACAGAAGCACTTCGGGTAATAAATTTTATCCTTTCATTAGAAACAACCCAAACCAGTGGTACTGTCTAAGAGCTTTCCCGCTCCAATTCCAATTTGAGTTACCACCCTATCTACAAGCTTAGGCTGTTAGAGAAGGATGTAATTTATACATTTAGGCTTTTAGCATTAAGATGATGCAATAGAAATGCTTCTGTTCCTTCACTCTCCTTTTCCTCACACATAGATATCAAATGAAGGTAACAGCTTTAATAAAAACAAATGAATTTGAAAGTCCAACTTCATTGAATAAGAAAACATATAAAATTAATAAAGAAATGGTTTGGCATATTTAATATAAACCAGAAAATGAACCACTTCTGCTACGAGAAAACTAAGAGAAAAGGAGTAGAAAGGTTTTAGCATGCTTAATTTTTAAGCAATTAATCAACCTTAAACAATTACATGTCCAATATGCCAAGTTCRATAATACAACGAATCAGAAGTTACGTATAATGAAATTGAAAGGACTATGGCCCTGACATGGTCTAATTGAGAAATTTGCCTAAAAAATGAAAATTTGAGAAACAACATCCAAGTATACCAAAGAGCTGAAGAAATACTTAAATCAGTTGTGTTAAGATCAACTAATGCATATTAGTTCAATAAGAAGTAGCATAAAATAAACTTACATAAGACCCATATTGCATGCAAGATTTTGATCCATTGACAAATACCTCCCCATAGATTCTCGCTGAATCAGGCAGCCTTCCTGAATATTTCGAATGAGCGGATTATATATAATTAGATGTACATGTTGAAGCCCAAAGAAAGTCAAAATGCTATTCAACAAGTCACATCAACAGACCTGCAAGGGCTCTCAAGAGTGTTGATTTTCCTGATTTTGCTGGACCCATGATTACCGTTATTGTTCCTGGTAATGCATAACCATTTGAACTCTTCACAACCTTATTGGAATACTTCCTCTTTCCCTTAATGGTGACAGTCAAGTCCTTCCATGCAAGTGAAGCACCTGCAATCTTTCTAGCAACAACAGCACCCTCTGGCAGTGGTGGGGATGGCAGTGACCCACTATTAAGCTTTGACAAGGATGGGGAGATAGGAGTAGTGGCAGCATTGATAGAGTCACCTCCTTCATCCACCCTAACCTCAATGTCTGTGTCCTCCCAGTCTGGAGAATCTTCAAATGATATAGGCTGTCTGAGAGAACCAGGTTTTCGTAGATAGAAGAAATTACTTGACGGAACTCTACTTGCAGGACTACTAGCTGATGATGAAGAAGACCTGTAATGATCCGACTGAGACTGGATCTCTTCCATCGTTCAGATGCTATATTTCAGTTTACCAGTGGAAAAGCAACATTCTAGAGGCAAGCGTTTGTTTACGCTAAGTGAAATTAAAAACTATCAGCACTTGACCATACTCCAGAGTCAGTATCACTTGTTCCAGAAAGGTTTAATCATTCATAAGAGCTTCACCAAGCAATAAAGAAGAGGAACTGCATTACAAAATGGACATAAATTAATAAAAAGATGGAGAAACTTAAAACCAACAGAAATGATTGGAAAACTTCGTGTCCAGATTCCAGCATCACGCGTGAAAAACAATTTAAAGATCAAGATACTAACTTATGCGAACTACTTGCATGATTTCTTCTTAGAAATAGAATTCAGTAAGTTTATTAATTCAGGACCTTGCTGTAATTCAGGACCCAATAAAGCAATACACTTTGCCCAAAACTTTCTTAAACCGGGTTTTGAATCATTTTCCAGGCCTCAGATATCATGCCCAAACCTTTATAGCTCTGTATTCTATTCCTTATGTGCCTCAGCAACCAAACACTTGATAAACATAAAAAAAACCCATCAACCCAAAAGCTAGACAGTTAAGTTAACGAACAACCACAGCTAGAAATAATCCCTTGACACATTAAAAAAGGGCCAGCTTTTAACGGCAGTAAATGCTAGCTGGGAAACAGTGGAATAGGATTTGTAGAACACCCAAAAGCAGCTTTGACACCTGAAAAAACTTGAAGCGAGAAAATCCCTCAAAGGAACAAGCTTTATGCTACACAAAGACATAATGAAAAGAATCGAAGAACTTCAATAAATGGAAGATAAATATAAGACTAACCTGGATCTGAGATAGAGGGAGAGAAAACTAAAGCGAAGTGAAGAGTGAAGAAGACCTCCGAACAGAGACAAGAAAGTACAGTGCGGAACGCTTTTTGAGCAAAATACTGGGGAGAGCGAGTCTGAGACCATCAATTCTTCAGTACGCTTACTACCACAACTAGCAGTAGCAGTGAAGTGTCTTTCTGACCCCACTTCACTTTTCTTTCTTTCATTCTTTTTAACTTGCTATKTCYATTGAAATTTCTTTTGTTACATTCTTCAGTCTTCATCTACAATTTATAGAAACTCGAAAAGACTTAACAGCATTTATCAAGGCTTCATCCCAGTTTCCTCTTGTGGGGCTAACTGAGACAATGAGTGTATTTGTCTGGAGAGATAAATACAAATATTTTACTTGTAAAAAAGACTGATAAGAAAAAGAAACTTGGGTTTCATTTCATGTCTCTGGATAATGCATTATTGCTGGCATAAGCCAAATGCCAACACAACAGCRGAAAAAGAACTAGAGAAGAGAACAAATGTGGTCAAAAGGGCTCAACTTTATCCCCCTCTCTCTTCTTTTGTTGAAATTTTAAACCGAAGTTGCCTCATGTAGAAAATTGAATTTATTAGAGAACCCTTAATCATACTAAGCCAATGGGGTATTTAGAACCGGTCACCTCTGATTTCTGACTTGGGATTCCTTAGCATTTGTCTTTTTCTTTCTTTTCCTTTTATAGATCTGGGATCTTTACTTTGATAGAACTCGGTTACCTCTGTACCTTAACCATGTCTAAAGACCCCTTAAGTAACCATAATTTCGAATTTAACGAATGATGATTAATAGGCCCCTTCCGAAGTTAGAAAAGAGATGGGCACGTCGCAGACTTGCAGTCTACAACGCAACTTTCATACTTTACTAATGCAAAGTGCCAGTACCAGAGGCAGAATGGGATTAGTATGGAACCAGGAAATCTACACCGATGTCTCCTTTTCTTGTTTGTTTTTCTACTTAGAGGCCAAAGCAAAGGTCATCGATCATTAGCKGATTACATTTGATCTAACTTCTTTTTTCCAAATGTATAAGATATATTTTTATATTTATATTATATCTTTTTTTAAATATACRTAACAATATTTTACGTCAAGTCATTAYYTTATAAATGTCAACTTCTCACACGAGAAATTTTTAAAAAGCTGTCRACTTGAATAACCGTGCATGCATAATCCATATTAGTTATTACCAATTTCTATCCAATTTCCTTTACGATCTTGATAACCTATCTTTGTATTGATTGAATCTTTGGATGACATCTGATTCTCTTCCCAATTACTTAAAAAAAAAAAAAAAAAAGTGAGCCAACACTCAAGTGAAAAAAAAACAATATCATTATTGCCCAATAAATTTGAAAAATATATCAAAGTTCACTTTTTTATTTTTATTTTATAGGTCTAAGTGCTCAAAGAATTCTGTGCACACAAATAGGAACTATGAAATTTTTGTTAAAGGAAAGAAGAAGAACTATGACATTTGAAATTCAAATCTTGGAGTCATAATTATGAGACAACCTTAACTTTGGGATAAATCTGAAACTCATGACTTGGCAAAATCATTGCAATGTGCTTATCTCTTTGATGCCTATGATGATTATTGCAGCATCGTTGTTCTGGGCTTCAACTTCAAGTTGTTGATTTTAATACTTAGTAGTCTCTGATTTTATGAATCACTACTTTTCCCCTTCTTTCTCCGTAATTTTTTATGATTTTGGTTTGTCTCTTTGTTTTTTTCGGTACGGAAAGTTATGCTTAAGTTGTTGAAATGTTCTAAGTTTACAGATAACCAGTAGACCTTCTTACATAGTTATTGTTTTCAGGTCGATGTTAATTATTTTCCTGGGTCCTTGTAGTGAATGCTTCTTTTTTGGTAAACATTCAAGGTATATCATATTAAATTTGTAGTCTACATTTTGTCCTCGTATGAACTTCAAGTCTTTGGTTCATTTCTGCTGAAGTAAATGTAGGAGGTCTTTATCTGTAGTATGATCAAAGTGAACATTATTGTTTTGTAAGAGATTGTTCAGTTTGGGAATTTTTCCGAAGGAACTAGTTGTGGTTACTTGTATTTCGGAACTGACATATGTATTTGATCAGGGATATTGTCTCATTCTCTAAAAGACTTCATCGGTCCCTTTCGTTCCTCTTCCTTCTTCGTGTATTTCTTACCGTCGAGTGTTTGTAAAACTAGTCCAAAGTCTTGAATGCGAAGTCCATACGTAGTTTCTCTAGGGGTCACTGTGGAAGATACCATAGTAGGTCCCCGTCTTGTACCTACGCAAAAGGTATGAATTGTAGACCCGTGACTACGTGTCTATGTTGTAGAGGTTCCGCTTGGGAGTTTAAACGAGCCTGTTGGAATAAGTAGGATTAGAAACCAAGAAGTGTACGGAGCAGCCGTTCTCGTTACGTATGACATAGGAAGGAAAAGAATGGGACCTTTGTTTTTCAGTGTCTTTGTGTACTTAAAACAGTTAGTACTTAGTTAAAGTAACCATTTGTACATTTTACGTTACATTTTACGTGAAATTTTGTGTTATAGAAAACTAACTACGTTTTCTACGGAACTACGGCTACTACATAATCCGGTTATATACTGAGTTGTTAGATGAACGTATCTTCGTTTATTAGTCATAGTCTTACTTACTTGACTCCGTGACTTTTAGGTTAAGTATAGATGTATACGGAGAGAAGAACTAAAAGGAAAAAGTAACCGGATATGTCCGTTGTAGGTTGCGCACGTAGAATATGCGAAACCTTCTTTTTGTTTTTCGAAATTTTGTTATGCTGATCGGAATGATTAAAGTGAGGCGAGGAGCGAAACCCGTGGGCTCCGACGATCCGTTAGAATTTTCCCGAAGAATCCGAGCTATATATTGAGAACAGTGATGGGTGGGGGAGCCGCGCGGCGTTTTTTCTCTTATTTTATTTATTTTTGTCCCGCCGACATCCTGGTATGTGTACGGGTTACTGTAAATCAATGTTATACACGCGTTGTTATCTCATCCGTCGTAGGTCGGCTATAGACCGGGGAGGTTGTCTTTATGTCCTGTTTCATCGTGTACGCAGATCGTCGTTATAAGAATGACCTATAGAATCTAAGACCACGAGGAAAACCCGAAACGAAAGAGAGAAAAACACGTTCATTAGTTTCTTAATGTCTTACACTTCTCAGAGAAAGTCGAGCTCGGTTGAATCTAAAACGAGAAGTTCGCGAGGTATGTAATTTGCACACGAAAAGTCCGGAATTGTGTTGGAAAAGGCGATGCGTCTATAAGTCCTGGTTTAAAGCAGTTTTAAGTGGCCGAGGAATTGATGAAATTTGCTTTTTAATAAGGGAGTAAAAGATGATTGGGATCTTTTGACAAAGTTTATCCGGTTGTCGTCTTGCATTGTGTTTCGGTTTTGAGCTTTGAGTTCTTTTGCGAAGAGTTTTACCATAGCGCGCGTCGCTTTCTCGAACCTCGAAGAGGTATCGAGTCATCCCGACCTCTCCGCTGTGCCTTATAGTAGCAACTGGACCCGGAGTAGTTGCTACTCTGCGTAAGTCCAGAAGAATGCAAGGTTTTAGCCGTCACCTTTTTTAGAAAGAACGGAAAGGACTCTTAGTTTATTTTTTTTTCGTGTTTTTTGGTTTGTTACGTTTGTAGCGACTTTAAAATGCGTTTTAGTTTGTGTACGTATTTGCGTTGTTCGTTTTAGATACGCGTCAAGAGTTGTCGGCGAGTTTCTTACTCACGCTCTTTTTCTTTCTTTGAGCACAGGCTACTGAGACGAAACCATTCGAGAGGAACGCACAAAAGACAAATAAAGGAAACTACCCTCTCGCCTATGTCTCTCTATTCTCTATAAAACAACCTTTGTTCACTTAACTACTTCGTTATGTCTTCTACCTCCGCTATATGGGTTCTCGCAGAAAAAAAAAAAGAAAAAAAAAAAGAGAATAAGGTGGGAAGAGGCCGGGAAGTCCGAGAACCTCGGCGAGGCGATAGGACGAAACGCGAGGAAGAGTAAAAAATGTCCTGTATGAAAGCTGTTTTCTTTTAAGATCGGATCTGAGGTGAAAAGAAAAGAAGAAAAGGGAGATAGCTGTTAGGAAACAGGAAGTGTATAATCCGTAAGCGTGAAGAACAGTGGAATTTAAGTGAGGAGGCGAAAGGAGGACGTGGAAAGATGGAAAAATGTGTTTAATACGGATATGGTTATTAAATAAATTTCGATTAGATAAAAATATAAAATAAAGAAGATTATCTAGAGAAAAGTGGAGACTAGTGTAAGTCTATTTATAATAAATCGATTGAACTACATCAATCGCGTTAACTAGCGAGACTTAATTTGAGATATAAGATTAGAACAAAGTCTGCTTAATTATGAGTGTGCCGAAGATAGAAAGAGAAGAGAAAGTGGCAGCTCTACGTATAAAATAATGCTATGGGTTTAAAAATTTTTGATACAAATAATTAAATTATGTTTAAGCAAACATACTAGTTACTCGTAGTATTAACTCCTATAAATGAATCTGTTGAATATAAACGGGATAAGTAATTTTTGGTTTTGCCAGGATAATTAAAAACCCTGGGCGTTTTTTGTGTTTTTACAACCTGATAGAAATATGATAGCTTGTTGTAGTTTAGTTAGTAAGAGGAGAAAGACGAAATATGAGGAGGGCCGGTTCGAATAAATAAATAAGAGAGATAATGCTGAGGGCAAACCAGATGCTAAACAATTGAACATTAGTGCTACGTTAATGTTACGTCGTCTCCAGTTAGGGTTTAGCGGGTTGAAGTGAGTTGAAGCAGAAAGGTAGAGTTGAGTGGGAATTGAGTATTTAGGAACGTGTTACCCGTGAAGAGTACTAACGACAGTAAACCAGTTAAGTAGTGGTCAGATATGCTTGAATATAGTGGTAGAGGATGAAGATGGAGAAGTAATGTAAAAAATAGGATTGAATAGAATTTGTGTTAGTAGGTAAGAAGAATTAACATGGGGAGTAAGATGGGATGTGAGAGCGACGAAAAGAGAGCGGTTGGATTCAGAAAGGTACCATTTTAACTTTTTTATCTTTTGTCTTATTTAAGTGGTGATAAGTGGCGAGACGTCCCGTGGACCGAACGTTGACGTTGACGGTATTACGGTGCTTGAGCTAAAAGGGTTTAAACTTAGTTCGTTTTAGCTTCTTCGTCATCATGGGGCGTTTGCGCGTAGAAAAAAGTCTTGGAGGTCGCGGCGAGTCCGACCGCTTTAGACCTAAGTCGTCAACAACCTGAGTTTACTTAGCCTGGGTTTGATATCGAAAACCCATCCTTTGACCTATCTACATCTCTACTTGATACTATAAGGTGTCTTCGTCGTAGAAGCCCGGGGCGTCGTTAATAGGCGGAACCAGCAGGCCGTGCGCTGTCCGCGCAAGCAGACAAGCGCGCGTCGACCAAGCCACACAACACCCAACTCGTCCAGTCGCGACTCTCCGCGTCTCCCTCCCCGCCCGCGAATTGAGCCGACATCAAGCGACCTTTTGTTCTGCTGCTTGCGTTGGGTGCGGCTCCTCTCGCTGTTTATGTTGATCCTGCTTTTTCTATGTCTCCCAATTAAGAGACGCATAGTGGTCGGTGAGTTAAACATAACGAACTCACAAAATTCCTACCGTAATAACGCCCCCCCGTAAAGCCCGCGGCACCGGCACGAGAGAAGGAGCCAACTTCCTTACTAACTCAATAAAAATAAGAGTAATGCAGAGGGCGAAGACGCGTTTATAAATAGTAGCGAAAGCGAATGAAAAAAAGTAAGAGAAGCGAGGTACGGCGGAATAATAGGAGAGTAACTAATTCGTTGCGTAACGAGGAGAAAGGAGAGGGAGCGAAGAACGGAGAGATAGAAAAAAGAAACGAACAAAGGAAGACACGAAGAAGTGAGAGCCACGAACGCGGCAGAAGGGCGTGTTGGCTGAGGCGGGTGCTGGCGATGTTAGCGGTCTGGTGGTGTTTCGTTGCCCTCTGCTCCTAATTTTTTCGTGCTTTGTTCATTCTGTCTTTGTTTATTTGGTGTTCGTTGGCGAAGGTGCGCATTGTGGTGTGTGGTACAGCGGTGCCGCGGTTGGACGGCGAAAGCGATGGTGCGGCGTGGGCGGAGCCGTGCAGAGAACAACCTATAGAGTAACCTTAAAAGTCATACTTCCTGATTACGAGTCGACGTTGTATTTTCATTAATCAATTCGTATTATGTTCATTGAATATGGTGCTGCTCTGTGGTTGCATGCTCTGCTACATTTTTATGACCGTTATTTTTTCATTTTTCCACTTTTCGAGATACGTTAAACTTAGGATATGGAGGGATAGGTGAAAGGGGAATATGTTTCTTTTTATCGCAAACATGTAAGACGAGGGCGCGGTTTGAGTCGAGAGATGTAAGTAGGGAAGGCTGCTTCGCGTTGTATGGGCGGTCAGCCGATTTCTCTGTACACCCCGCACTTGTAAGTTCTCCGGTTGTCTCCTTTTTTCTTTACTCGATTATTTAGCTTCTTCTCCCCCGGGTCGTTTAACTTTATCCTTTTTTTTTTTTTTTTTTCTCCTTGGTGTAACCTTTCTTAATTCCTTCGGATTTATAGAATTTATACTTAGATTCGCTTTTATTGCATTTTCAATAATTCGAGTACTACAACTTAATTTATCGCATTTAGTTAAACATTGAACAGCTGGACATTTGCGATATAACGTCAACATTGAACAGTAGCCTTGGTTATGTTTTTTCCCGCCGTCATAAACTATATAACTGGTTACTTGGCTAGCTGTACGATACGTTTCAATGTGTTGCCTAATCTGTTATCTTAGTTACCTACGTCGAGCTAAATTTAATTGCCGGTGCAGCAAGGAGCCTATACAAAAAATAGTTAGTTTGTTAAGCAAAATCACGAAACTCTCTTTAAGTATAATTCCAAGTATTAAAATATAACTCTCTTCCATCTTCTTATTATGGTTTTAAAGAGCGGTTTAACTTATAATTGGAAGGTAAAACAATCGGTATAAATATAATAAAAGAATAACATAAAAATTGTTATCATTTTATTAATAATGATATTAATTATAGAAATTTTAAACATTTTTAGAGCACAGTTTGAAAGATTAACTTTATTTTTGTCTATTAGTTATTAAATAAGGTAACAATATCTCGCTTTAGTAAGCGTAAAATCCGTATAGCTTCTACGTAATGAAAAAAAAAGATCGAACCCGAAACGTCTATATTCGAAATACGAGTTTACTGAAATCCTTCGAAACGTTCTTACGAACAAAAGGCCGAACCCCCGTTTCGCTTAATTTTCGTCCAGACTAAGTGACCTATGAGGAAAAGCCCCCATTTTCACATTTTACATTCTCACAATACCCGGATTAAAAGAACAGCGTTATCAGACTCTTCCGTTTACGAACCGTATCACTTTTAAAAAGAAAGACTTAACAGTCTTCGGGTGATCTCACAAATTTATTAGTAAAACATAGCGGCTTTATAAAGGTCCCTTTATTACTTCATTTTTCTCTCATATAATAACGAGAAGTTGAAAAATTCATTAAGATCTAAATCAGCTTGCCCCATGTATATAGGGAGGAAAAAAAAGCGGAAATGACCTCTTTTATTTACCTCATATATGTTCCCAAACATTACATCATGAATAATTATCATATATATAATGATATGGTCGGGATTTCCCATCCAAATACCAGTAAGTTTTATTAGTGAAGAGTTTAAATGAATAATAATAATAAAGAAAAAAACCCACCCGCCCCAATTTAGAACTTTCCAATGTATACTTTGACTTTTAGGAACACGAATTGTCAAGGTTCAATCAACTTCCGA
>MEJB01000004.1:2375889-2389594 GCA_001752375.1 Rhazya stricta | reverse complement strand
TCATTCATTCTGATACTGATTATTTGCTTCTATGCAAGTAGATTGTTGAGTCATATATTGGCCTAATACATCATCGGCATCAAGGCATCTTTTGCATCAATCAAAAGATATTGTGTTTTAAAGTGCATTTTACATTGCATTTTACATGTTTACCAATGAAATTGATTCATGATTGACAAAATTCATGTGTTTCTGTGACTTTTTGTTTCCAGGGTAAGAAAAGGAAGGATACAGTATGCATTGCTCTTGCCGACGAGGCATGTGAAGAACCAAAGATTAGGATGAATAAGGTTGTSCGAGCAAATTTGAGGGTTCGCCTTGGAGATGTTGTATCTGTGCATCAGTGCCCAGATGTTAARTATGGAAAACGCATCCATGTTCTGCCCCTGGATGATACCATAGAAGGTGTCACTGGGGATCTCTTTGATGCATACCTGAAGCGTAAGTTCTGAAACCTGATCAAAATGTTTGTKAGCTGCCATTCTTTATRTGCTTCTTCCTTCTCCTTGCTTTCCCTGGCTACTTCAGAAAATCTCTTACTCTGTYATAGRGACTAGTTTATRTATACAGTCAAGGCTTTATGTTCATTGGTGTTRATCAAGRAAGCCTTTTTAAGGGTTTGACTTGTTAGAGAATGTTTTGTTATTACAAGTGAAACTAGTATGATGTCTATTTCTGGWGGATGTAAATGAAGTCGTCTTTACTTGGTTTCTGAACTTCAAGTATGCTCCTGTTTTACATCTGATGTTTAAATTATACTATATGGAACTTACAAATGGTTTTTTCTTCGTAAGTGATGTTCCTGGGTCCTTTTATTAATTGTAGCTGGACTTTTGTTATTGATACATTCTTCCAGATGACCAATAGACATTTGAATCTTGTAAAGTTGTTGAATTCGTATTGAAAGGCATGGCTTTTTTTGTTTCTCTGTTTGGTTTTAGTATTTTTTAATGCCTCTTTCTTCCCCTTTTCATCACTAAGTATTTTAGTCTCTGATGATGTTTAAAGTTGAATTCCCACAAGTGACWGTAATGATTGGTATATTCATAAATCATATGCTTTTCATGTAGAGAAGCTCTATCTTAATATTTAGATTTTGTTAACATGTGTTGTACTTTTGCAGCCTATTTTCTGGAGGCATATCGCCCCGTGAGAAAAGGAGACCATTTTCTTGTTAGAGGAGGGATGAGAAGTGTCGAGTTCAAGGTTATTGAGACTGAACCAGGTGAGTATTGTGTTGTTGCCCCTGACACTGAAATATTTTGTGAAGGGGAGCCTGTGAGGAGGGAGGATGAGGATAGACTGGATGAGGTTGGCTATGATGATGTGGGTGGTGTCAGGAAACAGATGGCTCAGATTCGTGAGTTAGTGGAGCTGCCACTAAGGCATCCTCAGCTCTTCAARTCCATTGGGGTAAAACCACCTAAGGGAATTCTCCTTTATGGACCCCCAGGATCTGGAAAAACCCTGATAGCTAGAGCTGTTGCTAATGAGACTGGGGCTTTTTTCTTCTGCATTAATGGACCTGAGATCATGTCAAAATTAGCTGGAGAAAGTGAAAGCAATCTTAGGAAGGCATTTGAGGAGGCTGAGAAGAATGCTCCATCTATCATCTTTATTGATGAAATTGATTCAATAGCTCCTAAGCGAGAGAAGACACACGGTGAAGTAGAAAGGAGAATTGTTTCTCAACTCTTGACCCTCATGGATGGACTGAAATCTCGTGCCCATGTCATTGTTATTGGGGCTACAAATCGGCCAAACAGCATTGATCCTGCWCTTAGAAGGTTTGGTAGGTTTGACAGGGAAATAGACATTGGTGTTCCTGATGAAGTTGGACGTCTTGAAGTTCTCCGCATTCATACTAAGAACATGAAACTTTCTGAAGATGTAAGCCGCACTTTACTGTTAGAATTGTGTCTTGCCATATGCTGCATATCTCATTGGTCTTTTTCTCTTGCTTTTTACCCCTCTCGTCAAAAGGTTTAAAAAAAACAATTCTTCTTCTCTGCAGGTTGATTTGGAAAGAATAGCAAAAGACACRCACGGCTATGTTGGTGCTGATCTTGCTGCTCTATGCACGGAAGCTGCACTTCAATGCATCCGGGAAAAGATGGATGTCATTGATTTGGAAGATGATTCCATTGAYGCTGAAATATTGAATTCTATGGCTGTAACAAATGAACACTTCCAGACAGCTCTTGGAACAAGTAACCCATCTGCTTTGCGTGAGACAGTAAGTTGGCCTCAATTGTCATCTAATTCATTAATCTTTTCTTCCTTAATTGATCTGACCTTCATCTGATCTAAAAACTCTGTGTGTCTCTGTAATCAGGTTGTTGAAGTTCCTAATGTCTCATGGGAAGATATTGGAGGCCTCGAAAATGTAAAGCGGGAACTTCAAGAGGTATTAAAATCATTAAACATGGTTGATTTGTGCTTTTCTCATATGTTATTCATTGATTAGATATTTCGTCTTGAATTTTGTGTTCATCTTTTAGACTGTTCAATATCCCGTGGAACATCCAGAAAAATTCGAGAAATTTGGTATGTCACCTTCAAAAGGGGTGTTGTTCTAYGGTCCTCCTGGATGTGGTAAAACCCTGCTGGCTAAGGCAATTGCGAATGAATGTCAAGCCAACTTCATTAGTGTCAAGGGACCTGAACTTCTTACCATGTGGTTTGGAGAAAGTGAAGCYAATGTTCGTGAAATCTTTGACAAGGCCAGGCAATCTGCACCATGCGTTCTCTTCTTTGATGAACTGGACTCCATTGCTACTCAGGTACTTCGCCACATGAGCTTTTCTGGKTTGATCTCAATCATTTAATGACTATAATGATATTCTTTAGYGATATTAATCTTTAGTAATATCAAACATATATGCTATATGTAGATGTTTTTGKGTTCAATTGTTACAAAAGGAATTATTCGCGGTAAATATTCCATTCTCCCACTGAAGTTGGGCCAAACATGAAGGAAAACATTATGTGAAGGTAGAAGAAAGAAGCTGTAAGTTGTGATGACATGTTAGATTTGAACTGAAATACAAGGAATTAATAACATTACATATCTATAGTTCCAGTGAAGTTGAATGGATAAAATTTGTGAGGTTCACATGGAAGAAAGGAAAAAGGAAAAAAAAAAAAAATGAAAGAAGTAATGGCAGGGGAAATTATACTTTAGAGTCTGCGATGTTTTCTTGTAATATGATTATATTTTTATACTTATTATAGAGGGGAAGCAGTGTTGGAGATGCTGGTGGTGCAGCTGATAGGGTTCTTAATCAACTTTTGACTGAAATGGATGGAATGTCAGCTAAGAAGACTGTGTTTATAATTGGTGCCACCAACAGGCCTGACATTATTGATCCCGCACTTCTCCGTCCAGGCCGTCTTGATCAGTTAATCTATATCCCTCTGCCAGATGAAGACTCTCGTCACCAAATTTTCAAGGCKTGCCTCAGGAAATCACCAGTCTCCAAGGATGTTGATTTGAGAGCTCTTGCTAAGCATACTCAGGGATTTAGTGGGGCTGATATTACTGAGATATGCCAAAGGGCTTGYAAGTATGCCATAAGAGAGAATATTGAGAAGGTGTCTGTTATTTCCCCTGTTTGGTTTACCTTTCCTACTCAATTTCTGTGTTTAAATTCAAACTTCACCTAGTACCTGCTTTTCCACATCCGTTTCTTCTGTTACTGCCTATAACCTATGTATGGCAAGAGAATGATCTATTAAGAGTAATTGCTYAGTGTCTTGCTTGAAAGGAAAGTTTGGGACCATCATTTTCTAAAACTGCTGAGGATAATGCAATATGCATAAAATCTAAACTTCAGCATAGTTACTGAAAATCTTTCTTGTAATACCTTTCATGGATAATATTCAGTCGCATATAAAACTGAAGATACACAAACACTCACACTCGCACCTTAGATTATAGAGCACTATTCAGGTCAATATTTTCTATGTTTCCTACTTATCTTCTGGCTACCTTCTAGTTTATTGGCCTATCTTAAACCTGCCAAATGATATTCGTTGAAGTATGTTAGCCTGCTTCTCTTCCTAGCCTTCTATGATCTGAGAAGGAAGTTGTGAAGTTAGTATTGAGAGATAAACATATTATGATGCRGTTGGTTTGTTCAGATTCTTATCTTTCGAATTCCTTGAGCTGGAAGACCAATATGGATGACRTTTGACCAGTCTGGTCATCGTGCTTAATACCAGAATGTTAATCCTTGAATTTGTTRTGCTTYAGTGTTGATCTTACCTTYTCATRCTTCCCAATGTTTTCCCCTTGCAGGATATTGAAAGAGAACGGAGGAGAAAAGACAATCCGGATTCTATGGATGAGGATGTTGAGGAAGAAGTAGCAGAGATCAAGGCTGCACATTTTGAGGARTCGATGAAGTATGCTCGTAGRAGTGTGAGTGATGCTGACATTCGGAAATACCARGCATTTGCTCAGACTTTACAGCAATCTCGAGGGTTTGGAAGTGAATTCCGATTTGCAGATTCTGCAACAGGTGTCCCTGAATCTGATGCGTTTGCAACTTCGGCTGGTGCTGCTGATGAAGATGACTTGTATAACTAAGAGAGAGATAGATCTTCAGTATTACACAGAACGGTAAAACTTRTGCATTAAATGTAGTCACTCCTCTCCCCTTTCCGTTTTACTCGCTTACAGATTTTCTAGTTATCAAACATTGTATTCGGTGATTTCTGGTGACCATTGGTTACCTTCTGCGAATCCTTCCTTTTCCTTGTCATTGGCACTTAATGAATTATGAATTGAATCCTTATACCTCTTAGATTACAGGCTCAATTGTCCAATCGATCTTATCGATTCAAATACTATAGACTAGAGGTTAAACTCTTGTTTCAGTGGTCTTAATATTGTGATTTTCTAGTACTGTAAATATCAAATCTTGCACCTCACATGTTATGACCAAAGTACCGGCAACTCCAGGTCGTGGATGAAGTATTTGAACTAGTTGCCTTATTAGACGATAAAACTTAGAATGGCCTGCCATTCAAATGTTTCTGATGTTGAAGCTTACAGGCTTTCGGAAGATAAAAAGGATGTTTGTAAGGTACTCCTAGAGTACCTTTGAACTTGATCAAGGCCCAGTTTAAAATTACTTTTAATTAAAGCTGGTTTAACTTATAAAATGACAAGCAAGGACATCTTATAATATAATTTTTATTTAATTTAACTGGTTAAGTATTATCACAATGGTTAATAAACTTAAAAAATATTAAATTTGTGTAAAAAATATAATAAGTTAAATAATTAAATGTTCTTTTAATTTAATTTAATTATTTAAATATCATTATAAATTAATATATTATTATTTTTTAAAAATTAAAGTACAATATAAGGTTAAATTTATCATTTAACATTTAATACCTGCTTTCTCTTAAAACAGCCGCAACTGCTTTAAGAAAAAGCTGATTAATTAAAAATTTTTGGAAAAGCAAATAAATTTTACCATACTTTTTAGAGGTACTTTTGACTCCCTAAAGCTACTGTTGGATTGGAGAAAGCAGTCGCCGATGTCACAGAAGAAGTTTCTGAACCATCACAAACTGGAAAAGGGGGAAATGATTTTGGTCCAAGGCATATGATGTATTTAGCCTTTGAACTCCCCTACTGAAGACTCTCGAACATTTTTAGAAGGATTCTGATATCCAAAACTAATATTGCACTTGAGAATTACTAACCTAATCCGACTTAAGTTTCGAAGTATCTTTATGTGAGGATCATTATTTGATCAGTTACAATGGGTGAAAAAGATTTTGAAGCACCGCAACTGAGAGAAAGTTCAACGAATGATGCCAAATGTCTTCTTTCTATACAATGCTTTGGGCCAGGGAAAGCAAAGAGATAGCTTTAGTTTCTACTTCTCCTTCTCTGCAGATATACATGGCAGCGGCGGCGCCCAAATATGTTCCTCATTAATTGCATGATTAGTAGATTTTGTAGATCCGTGATGAATGGGAAGCTTCATAGAGCGTCTATAAACTTCTCGTCATGGATAAAACTTCTGAGTAGATAGTGATACAAGGTTTAGAGATGTAAACGAGTCAATTTAAGTTGGTTTTAGATGTATCTAATCAAGTTTATTTTTGATGACTTGCCTCCATATATGGAGCTCAAAAGCATTCACGATCAAGCAAACTCATAGAAACCACAAGCACATAAAAAGAAATAATTTTGCTTATTCAGAAGCTTACTAYACTATAATGAAATAGTATTTGAGTTCTGCATGGCCCAGAACTCAAAAAGACCAGAGTGCATAGTGGGTCGAACTTTCATGCACACAGAAAGTCGAATACAAGACCAGAGAGCAGCCAGAGCCGAGCAACTCATAACACTCCATCAGTATCTATCTTCATATTTTGAATCACATAAACAATGCTCATATTCCATCATCGTAATTACTTTCAATTCAATGGAATATTGGATCCTTTCAAACGCAAAAAAAAGAAAAAACCAATTCATTATCTGTTACTCCATATCCTGTTTCCCAAAGCTGAAACCATGTCTGACAGGCCACCTGAATTTTTCTCTCAGTCCATGAATCATGATTACGGGTTCTTCATGGAATGCCTTTTCTTGCCTCCTAAGCAATTTAGTGACCCAAGTGTATGATAGTTCACGTATCGGCTCGGAGCGGATGAATGCCTGAATCCTTTTGGCATGCAGTTCTTGATTTCTCTTCCATGAAGAACTCCATGTCTGAAATCAAACCGCGGCTTCACGGTAACGTAATTTCCGTTCTGGGTTCCCATCTCCATTTCTGTACTTGGCCCGCTATATGCAAAATTTCTTGCTGTTGCTTCGTGTAGAGGAGAAAACAAAAGTAACAGATAGATGACTGTAATGCAGAAAATACTCGTCGTCATTTCTTTTGGGTGCAAAAACAGAGTTCTTTGATTACGTGAAAGGGTTTGAAACGAGGGATTTTATTGTTCTAGGASAAAAGAGTGCCAAGGGGTGGCCTTAAATAGGCTCGTGAGTAACAGAGGAAGAGGCAGATATTGCACAGCTCAGAGCAAGCAAAGAACAGAGTAACTCTGTGAGGAAGAGAAATGTGGTGATGAGTTGGTGAGGTGGGTGCTCCTTTTTGACTGTGAAGGGCTCTGTGGAAGGCCAGGATGCTCGTGAGTTTCCGTCAATGCACTTAAGTCAAATATTTTMTTCTATTCTTATATTTCTTTAAATTCAAGCTCTATATTATTGACAATCAATAAACTTGATGAGTGAAAAGTTACATAAAATTTAACTTTTTGTATCAAAAAGTATCTTGCACGGTAAAATCAATTTATCAAAATGGTCCTACATCAGTATTAAATTATTCGATTATGTTACGTAACGAGTCATTTTTCTTTAAATCTAGGCCATGGAAGGACATCAAATTGGTGATATTTATGGAATTCGTCATGTGATTAACACATTTTCACTGTTTGAATCGTGAATTTATGAGCTTTAAAGGGGAAATGTTTGGTTAGAAAACGTTTCAAATTGCATCTTGAAATGCTAGCTACCATGAAATTTAACACCTTTTAGTAGTGTGGTCCACCATAAGGGTGCACGGTTTAAATATAGGTAATTCAGCTTCTGAACCGACAAGGACTACTTATTTCTTGGAGTTATATTTGAGCTATCCTTCAAATCTTTCTGTGCTTCATTGGGTGCAGCTTTCGAATTTTCAAAAACATCAAATTTGAAAAGTCCCTCCATACTCTATCGGTAGGCGGTTTGCCAATGAACCCAGATAGCTAAATCAATAATCAACTTTGAGATAGATGGTAAGTGTATAGTTAAATAAAAGTGATATTTCATATTCGATTTTTATTTATAACGTTTATGTTAAAAGAATTAAACATTTTTTTGAATAAAAAAATTAAATTTTACGGGTACATATCCCATGGAATCCAAATTATTAGTTGATCTGATTTGTCATGCTGCTTCTTGGGACACTTGTTCCCCTTCACCCGGTAGAATCAAAGCATGGCTCATATGCCACTTGGCAAGTTTGCTTGTAACGCGGAGGAGCAGGTGAAAATGATAAATTGAGATGGATAGAGAGGTCTGCGGATTTTATCATCTTTGAGGAAGGAAAGTTCCATAGATTTAAAGAAGGTAGGCAAAGGAGTGGCCACAACAACCTTAAGTGATATGCATTATTTACTTGTTTTTTGTTGGGGGGTGGGGGGCATATTTGTGCATGGATTTTTGTCGCAGTAGCAGGACTGATCATGAATGATCATGATATACTGAGGTGTATAGAGGTCTGTGGATTTACCATCTTTCTGAAGGAAACTTCGATGGACTTAAAGAAGATTAGCAGAGGAGTGGGCACAACTAGGTACCTTAACTCGTCTGCATTATGGGTTGAGGCCTTTGGTGCAATTGCAGGACTGCCTTGATGTTCATATTTTGCTGTGATGAACATTGATRACTAGGACCAATTTAGTTTGGAGGGGAGATAATAAATTAAAAAACATTAGCATTTAAATTTTTTTAAAATAATATTTTCGGAGATAATCATGCTTATGTTGAATTGAGGTATGAAGGCGGAAGACTTGTAACCTTATAAATTAGCTTATTTGATAAAATTAAAATAAGATAAATAGTTATTGAATTTGTAATATTGTCAGAATTTACTGAATCTGGTTAAGAGGAATTTATTGAATATTGTTATACTAAACTAATATAAGTATATGCAATTACTAGAATGAAAAAAACAAATAAGTAATTAATTTATTTATGAGTTAATTATAAAAAAATATTTCTATGTTTATTGTAGTTGAGCTGAGACTTTCTAACTTATCTTACCAAATAACATCAGTAAGCATTAAGTTAATATTTTAATAATTAAAATATCTGGCAGGATTTAAGGATAACTTTAGAACTTTCAAATTTAATTATCAAATAGGCCTAAGCTAATATTCTCTTAACTAACTCATTGTTAAGTGTCCAATTACCTGATCAAACATGTTCACGGTTTACTTTTCGGTAATTCAATAAAAAATACAAAAAAATTATATTTAAGTAAAGTTGTTTAAAAATTAAAAAAAATTAAAAGTTGTTTGATTTTGTCGACTCTGAGGGACACAGCCATACTCGATCCCATGCTTAAGAGCCTCACGGAGTCGGGCCTAAGATAATCGAAGAGATAAGGTATAAGTAGTACTATGAACACCTTCGAGAAAGGTAAGTTCTCCTCTGTTAGCAAAGACTCCCGGAAGCACCAAAACCAGACTAAAATGGAGCTCAGATTGCCTACTACGACTCTTCAAATTGCGAATTTAGGTACAACTAACSCCAATTGCCTGTACATYTTCAAAAYATTATGCATGCATTTTTTACTTTCGATGTGCCTTTCCATATGCRGAGAAGTTGGAAGTTATYTCATGATTAAYACTGGTTGTTATACAGTAGTCATTTATGGGTATTAAAGAGAGTAGTTCTGGTGCTTTAATCTGTGTTTAGAAATCAAGTCTGGTGAATTTAAGTGCCACTTCAAGATGGGTTTTTCAATTTGGTGAAACCACCTAAGTCCAGTAGCTGTGATTGATAAAGAAGAGGCCTTTAAATCAAGAGCGAGAGTTTGCTTTATTACAGTTCCGGGGCTGCTTACGGGCTTACAATTATTTCAAATTAATGCAGTGATTCAAGGCATTCCTTAATGTAAAGACACCTAAGTTGCAGCTCATTCCCGGTGGGTAATGAATAGAGAGAGCCTGGAAACCCTTTAATGGGTCTGTGCTGTATAATGAATTCAAGATTAGTTAGTTTGTTTCTTTGGTTTAATGGGATTCTTTTATGAGTTTTCCTGATAGTTGAGAGTTGTGGAGAGCAGGGAAAATGCAAGGTTACATGAGTCTGAGCAACATCTGAATGGGGTAAATTATATGAAATGGAGATTAAATCAGTTCGTTTTATGTGATCCCTTATGTGTTAGCTGGTATTTAAGAATTGTTGTGGAACAGGGGAAATGCAGAATTCGCTAGGGGGTGGTGCAGTTTATTGGAGAGTGAGGATCCTTTATTCGTTCTTAGTGTCTTTTCATTTGCTTGGCTGGATGGAAATTGAATCTTCAAGATGGTAATCTTTAGTATAAGTAAGAAAGTGACTGATAACGAAATAATGGTTTGTCCGGATAAATTCTAGGCTTCCATTCATATGATGAGCATGGGGTTACTGAGAGTAAGAAAAATTTAACTTTCGGGGAAAGAACTAACAAACATTATCCAAGATGTCATGACTTGTTGCTTGGAAAAACTTCTAAAGGCTTTCTTGAATAACAGAATAAGCAACTTAGAAGTCAGTGTCTGATTTTCCTTTGATGACTTTAAGTTGTAGCTGATTGACAGAGTTATAGTAGTTGGACACAAATTGCATGAGTGCCTAGTTTTTTGCCATTGAGCCTGAAGGCCCTAAACTCTCTAAAGCAACTGGAAAATGAAAAGAGAAGGAAAAAGGAAAAAGAAAAAAGAGGACTTGGAAAACAGCTCTCTGCTTTGTACAGGCGATAATCAAACTATCTGTTCATTTCTTTTTTCTTTTTCAAATCAACAAGTTTTGTTTCACTCTTATTTCTTTCCTGTTTAGTAACTCTGTGTAGTTCTTGTATATGTATATTGCGAATTTAAGAAATAGCTACCTTAACAATTGTTGGCTTACTAGAAAGAAAACCACAAATGGAGCTTTAAGCATCTGAAATCTCTAACCAGAGTTTTCAGAAGTACCATGTGAAAGAACCATATCCATTCCAAGTAAGTTTAAAAGAAGATTGCTCGTCTTCAATTCAATAAAATAAAATGTCATATACTCATTCAAGTCAATAATTCTTGCAAGAATTTCAGAGAATGCCCAATGTTAACATGTGCTTCTTGAAAAAATGAGGCAGGCTGATATAACCACCAAGTTAGATCTCAGTCCTCAAAACTGATCTGAAAGACAGTAACTAAAGGTATGGTTTTGAAAATGTTTTTGATGACATATTACTCATCTGTAATACAGAATTATGTACAAAGATATTTAATTTTATCATAGTAAACAATAAATTTGAGAAATGTAAGATGACGCTCATCTTGTGGCATGTCTGAGCTATCAGCTTGTGTTTTTAACACACTCAAGAAATTATTATTTCTCTGTTTATGTAGGTTTTTTGGTTAATCAGCTTGAACTCCCCTATGGAATACATTGATGTGCCGTTTAGCAAATGCTACATGTTTCCCTTAGGGGCTAGACAACACATCTCTGTGCAGTTGAAATGAATGAATGTTTAAAATACTTCTGAAAACTACACTCAACATAGGATCAGTTTGTGTTTCCAGATTAAGTTCTAAGTTTATTTGTTTATTCACACTCATGTCAAAACTAGAACTCCTTTGGACATAAGAATCGCATACGGTAACATCTTTCCTTTATTTCTTTTTACTTTTGTTACTTTTTGGCCTTTCCAAAATCCATTTTAGAAGCGTTGATGGTTTGAAGTAATTTGCTTTTATTTGTACGAATTTGTTTACTCCTTAGCTAATCTAATTTGGTCATTCTAATTGGGTCTGGAATATACTTAAGAGAACAAAAACTGTCTTTATCTCTATAATCAGTTAAAGCTGCAGCCTTCACTTATTACTTGTCCCTTGACTAGCAAATTTTCTGGATTGATATTTTAGTGCTTTAAGATCTCATATAACATATATGAACTCTGCAAATAATACATTACATACAAGATGTGGCTGACTTTATGTTTACTCTTCAAACAGTGAGGCATTTCAAGCATAAATCCAATAATTTATTTCAAGAAAAGAGTTATTCTCCATTTGTCTTGAAATCAAAACAATCAGCAAGCAAAATATTCAAAATATCTTCTGCACTACCAGAAACAGTTGCATCCGTTGCAGTTGCAGCCACCATTGTGGGTGCTGCAGCTACTCTTCTTGCAAAGAGAACAGAGTGTTCCAGAAAGCCTGAGGTGAGTTTGATAATTAGCCACAATCTTGTGAAAGCAGTATTTCTTCAGAAGCGACATGTCAAGGCGACCTAGACGAAATGAAATATATACAATTTAAAAAGAAAAGAAAAGAAAAAAGGAACTACTGACAGCTTTTAACATGCTATGCTTTATGCTTACTTATAACCGAGATTTGAATGCTACTTGTCTTAGAACAACCCTACTTGATAACATGCTCATCTTCTTGATTTTTTTTCCTCAAAAGGTTATGCAGTTTTTACAACAGCAGATATTTTCAAAATAAAAGGTGATTAGTCTACTGATATGAACAATAAACTGAGCATTGCATCTTGAGTTTGATCAGTTAAGTTCTTTGTAGTTAGTAGTTTGGCATCTCAAGTTATATATAAAAACATTGTTCGAGTAAATTCCAGAGTCCACCTAAGTGCTACTTTGCCAGGTYTGCTTTTATTGTTGAATCAATAAAGAAAGAGAAACATGAGTAATTCTTTTTGACTGAGATCCTAGCTAATTAACAGACCATAACAAAAGATTGTGACGACTGTGGGGGTTCTGGTATTTGTTCTGAATGCAATGGTGAAGGTTTTGTACTAAAGAAACTATCAGAAGACAGTGCTGAGAAAGCAAGACTGATGGCAAAGAATGCGGCTACAAGATATACAGCAGGGTATAATCTCTGCAGTACTGTCTCCTTTTTCCCAATCTCTATTATTATAGTAACTGATATACTGTGAACTATCTACTCCACTTTGACAGGCTTCCAAAAAAATGGAGTTATTGCACAAAATGCTCTTCTGGCCGTTCCTGTAGTTCCTGTGGTGGAACTGGCAAGCTCATTTTACTTGATAAATCATAAATTCCTTTAGTTCTAAGTGAAGCGTGTAGGCTCATGGTTCCATCTTCTAGAGAATGATGTAACTGGAAACATGATCAAGTCGTAAGTAGTGACCCAAGAGTGCGAGGAAGTGCAGAGTGAGTCGATTTTGTTTGTAAATTCCTCCCAGTTTTGAGAATGATATGTTTGAGCTCCCTTCCTCTCCTTCGTCGTCTATTTCTCATTGCTACTTTGGCTTGTTGGATCTCTTTAGTCTATACAACGGTCAATTTGTTTTCATTTTCTTCTTGATTGAATTGTTTTTCAGAGGACTTGGAACACAAATTCATGGGGCCTTAATACTTGGAGCAAATTTGGAGGACTCTTCTTTTATTCCTAGTAATGAGATACATTATAGGTTTAAGAATGAAATTGAGCTAGCAAAGTTCTCCTGAACACAGATCTATGAGGATTTACAAAGATTGTTGTTCATATTTTTCTTCTTGCATCTGTTTCTTTTATCAATTGTGAAACCCTTTTATAGACTGAGAGCTGCAGGAGCATCATTGGARGGATTTGCCATGTTAGGAATCCTTTCCCCTTCAATTGGTGTTAGTATTGTGTAAAGAACAATTACTTCTGCTGTTCTTTTCGAAAGGGAAAATGCCTTGTTGTATTACATTCTTGCATCTATATACTAATTCAGAACAGGTGCATATCTCTGTACTGTTGTTGGATTTACTTCATTATTTTTAGTTTCCTTTTTATTTCAGTAGGTTCCGTAATGAATCATCACCCATTGGTTCCTGTATAGTGTCTCAACATCAAGGCAGTTCACTATCAATCGCAAGGTCCTGTCTTGCCAATTACAGAAAGAAGAAAAAGAGGAAGGAAACAAAAA
>MEJB01000004.1:2313698-2368558 GCA_001752375.1 Rhazya stricta | reverse complement strand
AAAATAGTAACTAATCATTTTTTTTAATAAAAATTAAATGAATTTAATAATGGGGTAGGCTTGTAGAGACTATTTAAAATTTTCTATTCTAAAAAATGACATTCTAGATGCATCGATATAAACATGCAGTTATACTTAAACTACTCATCTAGTTAGGTATTTAAAGAATCGTAAAACGCATTCTTAAATAATAAATAAAAACGTTTTGTATAATTTTTATTTTTTTCTTCTTCACCTTCTCCTAACCTAAAGTGGTAGTTGTTCTAAAAGTATATACTACTTTCAGTAAAAGTGTAATTATTATTCTCAATCGAATTGAATTAGAGAGAGAGTAAAACTCTTTTATCGAGAGTAATTAATTCGCGGCTATTGAATTATACTTTTACATTTATTTTGATCCACTTTTCTTCATCTTACCATCATTTAGAGCAGAGTTATTAAACCATCAGAGCTAAACGATGGGAGGTGAACCATTGTCTAGTCAAGGTCAAGTATTTGTGCAACCTTGGAACTTGAAGGGCCTGTAATGACTTCTATTGAACAAATTAGTAATGTAAAGGTAACACTAATCAATTTTTTTAATTTTTATTTTTAAAATTTGAAGGGTAATAATGAGATTTTTTTTTTTTTTGATTGCTAGAAATAAAACTGATAAATCTTATTAACATCATTAGAAAAAAGAATAAGATATTGGAGGAGTGGTGATTGCTGTAGCCAATACGAATTTGAGCGTCTCTAAAGGACCTGTCGTCCTGTCGACCCACGACGGATGGCCTGTGTAAGGGTTGTTGCCACTATTCTTGCCCTTGAAACCTCGGGGAGCTGCAATTGGTGGGGTTCAAGGTATATAGGTATTCAATTTTGATATATTATAGCCTTCTACCAAATATTACAGAATAATTAATTAATTAATTAATTCAACTATTGAAAAGAATCCATGAAGGACCATATCACTAGGATATTGGAAAGACGGAATGAGTCCAAAATATCACTAGGATAACCAAATTGTAGATACTTCGTGTGTTTATTTGTTGATATATTATATTTTCATTAATTTTTCTTGAGATTCATTTTATCAATCAAGATGTAACTTATAATTCGTTAAATTAATTTAGTTCTTGACAATATTTATTATTTATATCATCGCCTAGACTATGTTTTAATTGCATTAATGTTTCCTTAGAAAAATATTTTGAGGGGCTATTCCTGAATTTTAGCACGAGGGAAGGTTTATGTAACATTTTGTAAAGCTTGAGAAACAATCAAGAAAAACAAAGTCTTAGTCTCCATGCATGTCAAATCATTGATGGTTATTAATACTAAGTTGTTAAAGATACAATTGATGTTGTAAAATGATTTATATTATGAAAAGAGACATACTTGTTATAATAATTTATAAACACTATTTCAAATTTATTCATATTTATATACTTAAAATGTCTGACTCATTTTCATATTTGTTTATTGAAAGTTTATCTAGACATAGGAGAGAGAGAAAGAGAGAAACAGGAAAAATAATAATTCATTGATTTCGAATTTTAAGAAAATTAAAGAGGATAGAGGAAGGATATATTAGGAACTCTAGGTAAAAAATATCATTGTATTCAGCAATATTGATATATGCCCACATGTCTAAAATAACCTATATTATGAAACGGAGATAGGAACAACAAACAGTGATTTATATCATACATATCCTTCCCTCTTCTTGAATTAGTTGACCATTTGGATTTTCAAGGTTTTTATTCTTTTTTTGTTTCATTTTATACCATCGATGGAGCATTTATTATCTTTTTTTTTTTTCAATTTTACTCTTAACTCCAATTCATTCAATTGATAACTAAATTATTGACTATCACTACTTTGAATAAAAAACTCTTCCTCAAAACTTGGAAAGATGCATAGTTTAAGACAAACTAATCAAGATTTGAAATTATGACATTATATGAATCTCTAAACATGGCCAAACTCATTTATTAGATATTTTGAAAGCGGAATAATGGAAAATGATAGTTTAGTCTTTTACTTATATGATTTAATTTTTCACAAGGTTTCTTTCTATTTGTGGGTTTTGCAGCTACTCTTCTTGTAAAGAAATTGAATCTTCCAAAAAGGATAAGGAGGGTTTGATAATTAGTTGCAATCTTGTGAAAGCAGAATATTTTGAGAAGTCGAAATGTCAAAAAATATGTACTATCTAAAAAGAAAAAGAAAAGAATAGAAACTATTGATCAGCTTTTAACATGCCATGCTTTATGCTTATTTATCATCTAGATTCGAATTCTTTACTTGTCTTAGAAGAAGACTACTCGATAACATGCTCATCTTCTTCATTATTTTTCCTCCTAAAAAGGTTAAGCAGGTTTTACTAAACATCATCTATTATTCTTTTAGGATAAATTATTTACCTATTAACAAGTTACTCTGAAATTATTGTTGGTTTAATTTTTCTAATTCCTCACTTTTAAAGGTAGACAAGGTCAAATTTATACTATAGATCACGTAAAGTTTTACCAAATTATAAATGACCAATATTGCAAGGAATAGTAAAACTTCTTGGGTCCTTGAGCTTTTGTGGAAGCTTTCGTTGTAAAATTGTGGTACATTCCTCACTAAGCATACGAGTCTCATATTCCTCCAACTTCCTTTTAGGAGATAAGATGTCCTTTTTAGAAATTTGCATAACTAGGCATCTCTGGCAATGTATCTGCAAAAGGAATGTTAAAATAGAACTTTTTAAATGCACTCAAAAATTTAGAAAATTGTCCAATGTGTGTTATTTAAGTCTTTGAAGATAAGGAGTAGAAGGAACATTAGGAGAAGAATGAAGTTTAGAGTCCCCTCTTTGGATATTGATTCATTATCCCCACTGACAATTTTGCTATCAACTTTCTTCACGATTTTCTCCTTTTATGGCACTTCTTGGAGCTCATTTCCACTTCTCAAAGTGATTGTTTACACTTGTACTTTAGGATTTTTCTTAGTTGCACTTAGAAAAGCACCTTGGGTGCAATTGGATAAAAGATTCGCAATTTGAACCACTTACATCTCTAAATTTCTAGTAGAGGTTTCTTGATTCTTTATTGAGGTTTCTTAACTTTGAAATCTTTGCTCGATRCTTTTTATGAATTTAGTCATGGGATCCTCCAATTTAGATTGCCTTTCTTGAGTGGGAGGTTGATACTCCAAAGATTAATTCCTCTTTTTTTCTTGATTGTTACTCCATGAGAAGTTTGAATAACTTTTTAAACCCGGATTGTAAGTATTTGAGAAGGGGTTGAAGTTGGATATTTTGTTGTTGACATAATAAGTTTACTCCAATGATGGATCAACTTTCCTCAAAGATTGTCAATCAATAGTAGCATGACCTCCTCCACAATGAGTGAATGATACCTCGGGAGAAGTCAAGCTAGCCACTCGCATAGTTAGAGCCGCCATCTGGATTGATAGTTTAGTAATAGCATCTAATTTCAATACCCCTGCAACCCTCTTTGGCTGATATCTGGTCGATGACTGATAATTATCGGTGGCCGTGCTATCAATAATTTCATATGCCTCATATTGATCCTTAGAATTCAAGATTCCTCCTGCAGCTACTTCAAACCTAGTTTAAATATTGTAAAAAGTGTGAACTACTATCCATTTTGGTAGCTCATGATGTGGAAGTTTGCAAATTAAATCCTTAAATCTCTCCTAAGCCTCATAAAGTGACTCACTATCAAATTGAGCAAAGGTAGAGATTTTACTCCTCAACCTCAAAATTCTTGATAAAGGGAAATATTTGTTCAGAAATTTGGTCGCCAACTAGTTCATGTAGTGATACTCTCAGGCGGTAGAGAATTTAACTAGTTTTTGGGTCTATCCCTTAGAGAAAAAGAAAAATTTTAATTTGACAGCATCCGCACTAACTTTATTGTATTTGAAAGTATCCCAAGATCTCTAAAAAGTTTTAGATGTAAGTATTAGGATTCTAACTATCCAATCCACCAAAGTGCACATAATTCTAAATCATCTGGATGATGACGGGTTTGATCTCAAAAGTATTAGCTAATCACCATTGGTCTTTGAATACTTGATTCAGCCTCATTTAGTGAAGAAATAACATAATCTCTTAGTGGCCTCAAAATTGGAACAGCCTATCCTGTTGGAATAATATTTTGATGAATTCCTCCATTGTTGTCATTTTGTTCATTACCCACAGCACCCACAGGTGGATTAAGAGGAGAAATTTATTCCATCTAAATATATTCTTGAGTTTTTCTTGATCTAGTCCTACATTGTTTTTTCCTGCAGGTCCATTCAATTTCTTTATCAAGTTGTAATAATTCAATAGAAAGATAACGAGACACACACCAAAGTAAGAAAATAAAATAAAAATAAAAAATAGATAAATTAAAGACAAAACTATGAAATATGATATCAAGATGTTAATTCTCCAACAACGGCACCAAAAATTTGATACGAGAATTTCAAAACTACTCTTCTTGTAAAGAGAACTGAGTCTTCCAAAAAGGCCGAGGTGGGTTTGGCAATTAGCCAAATCTTGTAAAAGGAGTATTTCTTTAGAAGTCAAAATGTTAAGAAATATATACTATTTAAAAAGAAAAGAAAAGAACAAAAACTATTGACAGCTTTTAACATGCTATGCTTTATCCTTACTTATCATATAGATTTGAATGCTACTTGTCTTAGAAGAAGACTACTTGATAACATGCTTATCTTCTTCACTATTTTTCCTCCTAAAAAAGTTAAGTAGGTTTTACTGCACCAGATRTGTTCGAAATAGAAAGTTATTGATCGAAATAACTACATTTTAAGCGGCTTTCCAAAGAATGGAGTTATTGCAAAAAATGCTCTTCTGGCCATTCCTATTGTGGAATTGGCAAGCTCATTTTACTATAGATAAATCATAAAATGCTCTTCTATAGGATGATGAAACTAGAAATATGATCAAGTCTCAAGTAGTGACCCAAGAATGCTAGGAAGTGAGACACAAGAAATCTTAATAAGTATATTAGGTTCTATCGCGTAATATAAAAGGTATCGAATCCAGAGAGAATTAAATCTAGATTACCATCCATTTATAGTTTTAAACTTTATTTAGCCAACCAATTAATTGAGATGAGAATTAACTAATTAAAAAATACTAATTAACCCTAGATGATCACACAAAACAATTTAGAAGAAAAATCAATGAATAAAAAGTCTAAGATACATGAGTTCATCAATTCTTCAACTATGTTATTTAAYCGATGTTCACAAATCAATATCAAATATTGACCAATCAAACTCGTGAATATCGAATATACTTTCTCAAGAAATGAACAACGTATTTCTCTAAGTAATTAAGCTATATCTCTATACTCAATTTAACCTAGACAAACACATTAAACTTATGGTCCACAAAGATTGTACATCATCTAAATGTATCTCTATTTCACATGTAATTCATGACACAAGTTATTTGACCTAATTGCATAAGTGTTATCTTTAWGTGTCTTAGACAATGTTTTAAAGAATTGAAAGATGGTCAGTTATACAATTGAACATTAAGAACAATAACAAGGCTTCAATGACAAAGATATATAGAATATTGAAAACGCTTAATTTAATAACATAGCATTCTAAAAGGTTACATCATGTTCTTAGAACAAAAGACTTTGTTCATAATGATTTAAATAAAAAAATACAAATTGAAGATTGAGGTAGAAAAATATCAMGAAAGATAATAAGTTTGATTGATCTTCAATCCGTCGATCTTCTTTTCTTTCCAAAAAGCTTCTTCTAAGTGTTTCAAAGTTGTCCTAGAAGTTCTGGATACTCAATACTTTTTGATCCAGATAATACCTATTTATAGCTTTCAAAAACTCTCAAAATGGACCAAAAAATATCAAAATCAGACATAGCCATATTTGTCCCTAAATCTCAGCCATTTTGGCCTCRACCGATGCCAATTTGAGTTCTCAGTGCTTGAACCGGCACTGGTTTGGCAAATCGGTGCCGTTTYGAACTCTCCCCCCGCCGTTTTGCCTTTGTTATCAATTTTTGAAATTGTGGCTCATGATCATGCACCGTTTTGAGCCAAACAGTTGCCTGTTTGAGCTCTACTTTTTACTATCTTTATTTTTCAAACGTATTCAAGACTTATATTCATATTATTAGTCCCCAAAATCATCATTTTAGTACTTAAAAGGTCAAAATAGGAGAATTATGATATATTTACCTACAAATAACATTTGTATCTACATTTCTATCAATTTCATTCTAAAGAATCTAATGTATAGAGATATGATACGATGTACCAAAGTGCGAAGTGAGTTCATTTTGTTTGTGAATTCATCCCAGTTTTGAGAATGATATGTTTGTTTGAGCCACCTTCCTCTCATTTCTCTTCTATTTCTCATTGATACTTGATATGGGAAATCCTAGCAAGTATATAAGTTGTATCGCGTAATATAAAAAATATTAATCCTACAAAGAATTATATCCTGATTATCATCCACTTATAGTCTTAAGCTTTATTTAGCCAACAAATTAATTGAGATGAGAATTAACTAATTAAAAAAAATCCTAATTAACCCTAGATGATCACTCAAAAAAAAAAAAAAAAGAAGAAAAATTAGAAGGAAAATCAATGAATAAAAAAGTCTAAAACACATGAGTTCACGCATTCTTCAACTATGTTATCTAGTTGACGTTTCCAAATCAACATATCAAGCATTGATCGATCAAACCCAATAATAATGAAAATACTATCTCAAGATATAAATAACTACTTTTCAAGTAATTAAGCTATATCTCTATACTTAATTTAACCTTAAAAAAAGCATTAAATATATAATCCACAAAGGTTGACAAATCATTTAATATATCTCTATTTTACATGTAATTCATAACACAAATTATTTGACCTAATTGAAAAAGTTCTATCTCTAATCGCCTTAAATAATGTTAGAAACAATTGAAAAATAGCTAGTCATACAATCGAACATTAAGGACAATAGAAAGGCTTCAATTAAAAAAAAATATATATATATATATCTCGAATATGGAAAAGCTTAATCAAATAACATAGCATTCTAAAAGGTTACATCATAATTTTAGAACAAAAAATACTTAGTTCATCATGGTACGAATAAAAATAATAAGRAATTGAAGATTGAGATAGAAAAATATCACGGAAACATAATAAGCTTGATCAAACTTCAAGTTGTATGTATTTTTTCCCTTCCAAAATACTTCTTCCAAGAGCTCCAATGTATTCTTCAAAGTATCGTAGGTCAATTCCCTAAATTGTGGCCAAAACGCGCGTACTTATAGCTTCAAAAGATACAAAAAACGATCAAAATAATTAAACTCCCAAACTAGCCCAAATCGATGCCGTTTTGAGCCCCACCAGCACCAATTTTGAGCTAGCTAAGCTTGAAGAGAACCGGCGCTATTTTGCTCCCCTCTCTGTGTTGTTTTGCCTCTAGATGAAAATTTCATAATCGAAACTCACGATATGCCAACGTTTTGAGCCAAACAGGGACGGTTTGAGCTCTCCTTTTCTCGAACCTTGTTTCCAAACATATTCGTGACTTATGTTCGCATATTAGTGACTAAAATCATCATTTTAGTACCTAAAAGGCAAAAATAGAAAAGTTACAATATATTTACCCTATAAATAATATTTATTCTATATTTTTATCAATTTCATCTTCAATAACCCTAAGTATATAGATACRAAAATGATGTATCAATACTTTGGCTTGTTGTATCTCTTTAGTCTATACAACGGTCAATTTGTTTTCATTTTCTTCTTGATTGAATTGTTTTTCAGAGGACTTGGAACACAAATTCATGGGGCCTCAATACTTGAGCAAATTTTGGGGGACTCTTCTTTTATTCCTAGTAATGAGATACATTATAGGTTTAAGGATGAAATTGAGCTAGCAAAGTTCTCCTGAACACAGACCTATGAGGATTTACAAAGATTGTTGTTTATATTTTTCTTCTTGCATCTGTTTCTTTTATCAATTTTGAAACCCTTTTATAGACTGAGAGCTGCAGGAGCATCATTGGGAGGATTTGCCATGTTAGAAATCCTTTCCCCTTCAATTGGTGTTAGTATTGTGTAAAGAACAATTACTTCTGCTGTTCTTTTCGAAAGGGAAAATGCCTTGTTATATTTACATTCTTGCATCTATATACTAATTCAGAGCAGATGCATATCTCTTTACCGTTGTTGGATTTACTTCATTATTTTTAGTTTCCTTTTTATTTGAATAGGTTCCGTAATGAATCATCACCCGTTGGTTCCTGTATAGTTTCTCAAGATCAAGGCAGTTCACTATCAATCGCAAGGTCTTGTCTTGCCAATTACAGAAAAAAAAAAGGAAAAAAAAAGTAGGACAGAAATGATTGGACTAGCCAAGACATATTGTATTTTTGCAGTTCAATCATACGATAAGATGCAGCTACAATTCACTACTCGTAAGCCCTCATATTTGCCCTTTTACATATATGTTTCTGTTTCTTGCTGCAAATCCCTGTGCAATATGATCTCCATCAGCTCACCTTCTCTTAACTATTGATAAGACTATGATTGAGCTATTACTCCTCTTACCAGGCACGTTTATGGATAAGGAGTTTTCTAAAATATAGCAGATAATAAAATATCTTCTGTCAATTTGTTTTAGCTGTGCTGAAATGAATGACCTCTTCAACCAAAAATTGGATGCTAGAACCATGCCATCACTATTTATAAAAGAAATAAGGCATCTTTTATGTGTTAACCATGCATATTCGAATCACAGCTTTGAATATTAGAAGCACCACTTGTGTTATGATTGAAAATGTTAGTCAAAGAGAAGGCATGAAACTAAAATAAACAAAATTCCACTAACATCAATGCCATCCTATTAAGTGCTATGTAATATGATGAGACTTTGAGGATGTTGAGGATGAAACTCAGGAATAGGAAACTGCTGAAAGGTTATCAGTGAATTGACCATACAGCTGTTTTGCGGCTTATTTTAAGCAGGCTATATCAGATATGCCAAAGATCTCTGATTTTTGTTTTTCTTGATGTTTACGCTTCCACTAGCTCTTGAACATGGGTTGCCACAATCATAGGCAGAAATGATGCTCTACTTATTTAACTTTTGTTTCATTTATCTTTAGCTCAATTTCACTGCAAGATTTCTGGTGTTCTTTCGTCAAGTTGATTTATGGTTGCTTTGATCACCGGTTCCCTGCTCTAGTTGGCTGGCACCAACCTTCAAGATAGAATTGATCTTGATATGGTTTTACAAATTTGCAATTCTAGATGTTCTTCGACTCAGGTTSTCGGCTACTAGACAAAAAAAAATATGGGGAAGTCAGCGGGTGACTTTAAATTAGATAAGACCTCTTCTTTGTTTGACTTATTGAAAAAGAAACGTCAGAAAGATAATGGGGGGTCGTGGACGCCGCCGCTCATGACTCTCCACATTGTTTCTGCATATATTTTACTCCGACTTCCGGCCCCTCTATCGCACWACTATTATCAAGGTCAACTTATCAGTTCTATAATTTGCATCGCTTATTGGATATGCTTTGGTTTGATACCTTATCTCTTGCTTATGTGGAACGACATCTTTTCTGGTTTGATGAAACCCTTGCAAAAGCAAACGAAAAGATAWACCAGATCTGTAAGAGCAAGGTAACTACCTGCATGAAATGTATAAGGTTTACGAGATTMATTCGAACTCAAGTTATAAAATTTAATTTATGAATAAAATTTCATATTCAATTGAAATTATGTTTAGAAAATCTTATATGTAACAAATAATTGATTCAAAACTCATTTAATATGTCATTACAGATAAAATTTAAAATACTTAATCTCATTTTGATTTAATAAATGTATTTAAACTTCAACTAGCATTACAAATAAAGGAACAAGTATGCCATACGAAAATAATATAAACCGACCTATATAATATAGTAATTCTATCATAGTCAGATAAGTACGGATGGCRATCTGATGCTATCGTATATAAAGACTAGCAAGTTCTTAAATTATGTAGAATGCAATTGGTTGTATTAAAGAACTACCATGTGGGTAGCACTATTGTTTTTCTTAAATGTTAATGGTTCGTCACTCGGTTTCTAGATTTCTGTGCTTTTCTCAGCGTGACGTGGGAATTTCTCGACTTTCGAAGGCAGAGACCCCCGAATCAGGGAAAGATGCTGCTCGAATGGATCCCTAAACAATTACTCAGTCTCCTACCCCAGAGACTAAACGGAAAGTGCCCTTGCATTGGTGGATTATATATTTAGAGGTCTGTTAACAAGGAATTTGTTTCGCTTTTTAGTTGTGGAGTGCCATTAGCAAAATGAAGTTTATTGACATTTTCAACAAATCGGATTCCATAATTTGCTATATTTTCTGACTTGATGCATGATAAAGAAAAGATCATAGATAGTGTGCTTTGAATCTTTGTATGATGAGATGGAACWATGGAAAGGAAACAAAGTAAAAGAAGCTCACCACTGTATATTATCATTGATTACTACTAGGATATTACAAAATGAAGTGTACACATGTACATGACAGAAAGTCCTGCAACTGTAATTGGACTCTCGATATACTGATGCAAAATTGCAGAGTTCATGTCTCTGGTGATTAATATATAACCTCCTTTTTTTAAAAAATTTTTTAGGTTATCATTTCCACATGAAACATCAAACATGGGTTGGTGTGGAATGCGGTGGGGTGACCACTGAAGAAATCTGTCTCTTAGTCTTGCCTCGTTCCGATCGGCTGTTTTCAGCAAACTTGAGACTTCCAGCGTGTAAACCTTTTTGTTTCTCGTCTTCGTCCCAYTCTGATCCATAGTAGTGTTCTTCTGTGTATTTTGCATCTTTYGAAGGTGGAAGGAACATGCTTCCCCACTGCGGAAAGTGGATTAGAGCCACGGGAAGAGTACAACCTACCGCCATGACTCCCATCCAAGTGAGGCCTGTGGCAGTGGAAAAACTCGAGTTCGAGAAGAAGACCAATTGGGTTAAACCACCACCAAAATTACCACCAGCACCGGTTAGGCCGGAGATGATACCTAGAGATCTSCGAGAAACGTAGGGGATGATGCCATATGTTGCTCCACAAGAAGCTTGAGCTCCGATGGAGAAGAGAACCATGGCTAGAATAGCTATGGGAAGTGAATTAGCRCGACCTAGACAGATACAAAACACTCCTCCTAGRGTTTGGGTGATCCAAAGGACCCACAGCCTACCCCTCATGCCAAATCTACGTGCTGCAAGATCAGAAGCATATCCGCCRAATGGACGTGATGCGAAGTTGGCCATGCCAAAGCTTGCTGCTACTATTCCAGCAGTGTGTAGTTTGAGATTAAACCTGGAGGAATTCAATTTTCTCATCACTTCAAATYTCAAAAGTAACATACTTTATAATGCTGTTATTGAAGAGAAGAACGAAATGSGAACCTGTCATAAAAATACTCTGCAATAACATTGTTTATGCAGAGCTGAAGACCCATGGAATATCCATAGAGTAGRAAGAATATCCATGTCCTGTAATTAGAGACTGCGTATCGCAAAACCTGAACACAACAAGAAAGTTTAACGTATYAGGGCTASTCTAGGATTGCCGTCAGGAAACTGCGATCGAGTATTATGAWACATAAAGRGATACCTTGGAAAATTTATCTTTGTGCACATCACCCCTCTTCTGCAGTGTGCTGAGATTACCATCAGGCAAGTCTTGCCCAAAAATTAAGACCATCACCCCTATGATTATATGGAGCCATCCTGGTATGAAAAATGCTATCCTCCAGGCAGTAAATGGAGTGGCTCCAAGCACTTTAATTATGTGAAAGAGAAATGGCATAAGAAGCTGAGTAAAACCACCGCCCATGTCACCCCAGCCTCCTGCAATTCCATTAACAAGCCCAATTATCTTGCCATTGAACATCACGGTTGTCCAGTACTGGCAAGATACGAATGTTGCAAGGGAAAATCCGATCATAAACCGGACAGCTATATATCCCTGCGCCGATGAAACATATGCAACAGAAAAAACAATTGGGGCTGCCAACATGTTAAGAACTGCACAGCCATATCGTGGTCCGATTAGGTCACAGACTACTCCCATCACTAGTCTGGAGAAGATGCTTCCTGAAACAGAAGCGACTCCAGCATTGCCAATGTCTGCTCTGGTGAGGTCCAGGGTGTCCCGGATAATGGGAACCAGAGGAGCTGCAGCAAAAGTGGAGATGAAACAAGTGAAGAATGAAATCCAAGCAAGGTGAAAAGCTCTCATGTGAGGCTTGGCGAAAGAGAAGATTCTGATTTCTTTTGCCCTGTGTTCAGAATCTACTGGCAAAGCAAATTTTGCAGTAGTTTCATCAGGAATATCTGCTGGCAAAGCCACGGAGAAGGCAACGGTCTGCTCTCTACCGGTTAAACCATGAACTGAGGTTCCAAAGGAACCCTCAGAATTAGACATTCTCGCTCAAACAGTCTGAAGCAATTGCAGAGATATCGAGAAGCAGAGAAGTCTGAAGCAATTGCAGAGATATCGAGAAGCAGAGAAGATGTAGTGTTGGTGTGGTTGAGGATGAGTTCCGAAGCTAGGTATTTATAGTTGCGGTGGTGTTGACATTTTTGATGGATCCACGTAATGTCGACACTGCCCTCACATGGTTATCAGTCCATAGATATCGGTACGAAAGGGGGACAATATTGGAAAAAGGTAAAATTACAAACACTTAAACATACAGGGATGTCAAAATTTTCAAGTGGTAGCTGTCATCCTCCGTCTTCTTCATCCGTCTCCGTCCATAGCTGCCTCTGCAATGATCTTGAACTTCTTATTCTTCTTCCTTTCATGGATCAATTTTTTCTGTTCTACCAAAGATAAACTATGCATTTTCTATACATGGATTCTTACAGATACAGAACATGTAAMCATGCTCATGCAAGAATATGAGTTACGTTTATAACATCTCCCTTTTCTTCATTTTTCTCTTTTTTACTGRGAAGAAACTCATATGGTCAATGATGCAAATATCATCATTGACCATATGAGTTAAGAAATGCCTAACCGAGTTCTTTTATGATCGTGCCACAAAAAAAAGTCGATTCGATGATCTTATTTTGATTTAGTATGTCCATTTATAACTATTCTAAGTTATTGAGTTCGTAAAGCATTTCTTAAATCAATTAATAAATGTGAATTTCGAATTTTTTATATTCATTCCTTCTCAATTCAAGTTGCTTTGACTTATGAATTTGCTTATCAACTATTTTTAACTTTTGGATTCGAGAAGGGTCTCTAAAATCAACTAACAAATGTCAATTTCGGATTTTTCAATTTCATACCCTCTTAATTAATTCAAGTAATTTTTTTAAATTAAATAAAAAATTCCCTATTAAAACTACCAATCATGTATTAACTCTATTATCTTCCTTCCTCAATAATCTGTATTTCATTAAGAGCCCTTTAGAAATCCATTTCGTCAAATTTGCCAGTTTCCAGGAACTTTCTTGCTTGTTTTTTCTTCCGTGAAAACTTGACAGATAGGAGTAATATTATAATGTAGCGATCTCCATGCTCTTCTCGAATCGTGTCGCTAAACGTCATTTTCCTTTTTATTTTTATTCTAAATAAAAAAATGGCCAGTAGTTTCTAGGACTTGTATGGATTAAATTACAAATATTGACTTACTTTGGGTTGTACGGTGTTGCGATGCTTTCAATGTCAGTTCAAGCGTAATAAATAAGTCGCGAATCAAAGTCAACGAAGAGTACGGCTTCTSCGGTGCTGTACATTTCTAACTAAATTAACAATTTAAAATTAAAAAAAGCATTTTCTTCTCTTTCCCTCCCTTTAATTATCTCCCGTTTAAAATAAAAATGCTTTTTTAATAGATACACCAATAAAAATTGGACACTATTAGAACGGTTAAATTCATGCCCATCTAATACATATATAATATGTAGATAAAATAATATTCATTGCTTTTAAATTCTTGCATTTAAAGTTAAAATTTACTTTGAGGTTTAAACCAAATTTTTGTCGATTTTATTTAAAAATTTATTTGTTTAGTCTTTTCAACGAAAAATTTATTTATATTACCTTTTTACTAAAAAATATTACTTTAATAAAAAGTAAAAAAATTCGCTACAAACTAAAAATCTAAAGTAAACATTTCTTCGATAAAATTATAACTCTATTTTTCCAATTCAAATGATTTTTTTTTTTTTACAATCCCTTTTTCATTTAAGAAAAAAGTCAAAAAATCAAAATTTTTATTTTTTTTTTGCATTTTTCGTTGAATGACTTTTTGTTTCAATAATTGAAATTTTGTAGCGCAAAATCAATTGAAGTACATTTTAAGTCAAATCAATGATTGGGTCTTTTTTGCATTAATCACATTATTAGAAGAAAGGATGCATGATATACTCTTGATTATCAACACATTAATCCCGCAGTCTGGTCTCTTATTCGTTCTCTAATTGTGGGGTTAGTTTGAAAAAGCTTTGAACTAAAATTTCTTCGGAATAAAAGTTAAGACTTTGCAAATGCGATTTAGTCAAAAAAATTTTAGATCAAGCTTTCCTTCGAGTAAAAGTTAAAATTGTATAAACGCAATTCGAATAAAATCTAAGTTAATTTTATCAGTACGAGAATATTGAAAGATATACTAAAAAAGTTTACCAACCCATTATAAAAACACTTTATTTTAATTTATTGTTGACATTCGAGCGAGACTTGACTACCTTAGTTAAGCAATATATATAATGTAGATTTGTCTTTTTCGAAGAAATTAAAATCGCTAATTGAAGAGAAATAATGACGTCATTTGAAAAGTACGGCTTCTACGCGGCCGTGCATTACATAATTTTCTTTAATAAATTAGAGATCATGTCGACATTGATCACCCAGGTACGTCCTTTATGTTTTTTTCATTATTATTTTCCTTTGGTTTAGAAAATAAAAAATGTATTTATAAAACATAACACGTTAACTTGTCATTGCGACCTATTATCTACCATTTGGCCCTATTATTTTTTTGATCTTTCTAATTTCTCCCTTTACTTCTTTCTAGAGAAATTATCAACCTCCTGCCTAAGAGAACTCAATATTGTCACGAACCGAAGTAGATCCGCGTGATGTTTAGTTTGTCATAAACTTAATTAAATTTGATAAAATTTCAAAAAAATATTAATTTTTGTCTTCGGCACAAAGGCTGTTGTGTGGTGGGAAAATATGATCCCGTTTAAGTTTGATTACATCTCTCTCTTTATTAATATATATCAAATCGAATTCCTTTCTCTTTCACTCTTATTGGTTAATTATTATTTAGGTATCCTATTTATCATTGTAAATTACAAATTAAATTTTAATTATTAAATTATTTTCAAGTTCAAATAGGAAGAGATCCATAAAAGAGAGTAGATTTCTCTCAAAATTATTTGTTCTAATTATGATATTTGAATTTAAAATTTTATTTTAATGATACTAAACTCGTTGTCATTTAATCATCATTATTAATTCCAATTAAGTTAACTAGTCTTTTTCATTAATTAAAAAAATGATTTCATCATATGGGTACTGCTGCTACGGCACCGTACATTTCGTATCTTCATCTCAAATATTTGACCTGCAATTTTTTCTGAGCTGTCTTTATTTATAAATTTGAAACTCTGTCGTCAAAGGAGAAAAAAAGAAGTTAATATAATAAATTAATTCATAGTTTAACTCATGTATCATGTATGTGCAAGCATTTTTACTATTTTTATATACATTAGTATATAATAGTATTTTTCATTTTTTATTTAATTTACGATATTAAAAAGTTAAATAGTTGAACCATAAGAGCTAAGGTGCTACAATCAAATTGGTGATTTATTTTAAGTTAACTACTCTTATTAATTAATGTGAAAATGACTTCATCATATATTGAAAATCTTTTGATGGTGAATCATCCAATCTCTAGCACTTCTCTTTGATTTTGATTTTTTTTTTAAATATGTTTTGTGAAAACAAAATAATAAATTTATATACACATTAGGTGTAAATATGAAAATTTTATTTAATTAAATTTTTATAATCTATTTAAATAATTAATTAATTTAAATGCTTCAATTAAATTGGAGAATATGTGACGTATCAATCAATAAAACGATAATATGTATCAGGGATGACAAGGTTCAACCAATAAAAATCAAGAAAAGTTTGGTGAATTAGTCGACGCCACGTCATTCCTAAATCATCAACCAATCAAATCAATTCGCTTTGCCTATAAATAATGGCCCAAAGCACAAGCGGGAGAAGTCCACAATTCGATATCAAAGTCCAAAAATTCACATTGAGGATCAAAAGTTCAAGTTGAAAGAAGTCAAATTTCTCTCCAAATCTTGAGATCAAACTGCGAAGTCCTCGTAAACTTCCGAAGAGTTCAGATCCCGAGATCAAGCTGCGAAACCCTCAGAAAACTTCAAAGAATCAAGATTCCAAGATCAAGCTGTGAAACCCTCAAAAAACTTCAAAGAATTCAGATTCCGAGATTAAGCTACGAAACTCTCAAAAAACTCCAAAGAATCAAGATCTCGAGATCAAGGTGCAAAACCCTCAGAAAACTCCAAAGAATTCAGATCCCGAGATTAAGCAACGAAACTCTCGAAAAAATTTCGAAAAGAAGAATTAACGAATTAAGTTGTCACTACGATAACGTTTCAAATATTGTAACACGTATTTTATCAAATTTATAATATTGACACACTTATTTTCGTATTCCTCTTATTTTCTTAATATATTTTTGYAGACGAGAGATTAGTATAAATAYTAGAAATATGGATTGATATATTCYTGTAGTGCGTATTTAGACAATATAGCTTACATGCATCTTGAGGTAGAAAAATCTTATCTTAAACTTGTCGGATGTGTTCGTGATAAGACGATAATTTATTTGATTATAATTTTTACCAAATCAATGACGGAAGTAGAACTTATTTATTGAGGCTCAATTAATTTACCGTTATGAAAGAGTATTTAATGACGATATTGAATTATAATTTTACATTTTTTTTCATTTTTCTTCATCTTACCATCATTTAGACTGAAGGTATTAAATCGCCGGGAATAAACAACTAGGACAATCAAATTAGTTCATTGGTTTTATGTCAAAACAAATACAAAAGAAAATRGGAAAGAAAAAAGTAACATATAACTATGCCCAACCTGAAGGACCCAACTCCATGATGTAAAAAGTAAACGATAAGCACATTCCGACAAGAGCCCATAGGCTATGAATGAGCCCAGAGCCCATACCAGTTACACATATAAGTACATGTAACTTAAGGTCAAAATAATTTTTTTGTCCTTTGAGTATATATACTTAAAAACTCCAAAGCAATTTTAGCCTTTGAAGAAATTAAAAAATTTCGGTTTTATTTTCCTAAAAATAGAATAAAAACATATTTTTCTTGTGACTCAATAAGCTTTGTGCTTTGTAGAAAAAGAAAAAAGAGCGAAAGTTGAAAGCATCAAGAAATAGTTCTCTTCGAACAATGTAAAATAATGAAGAGAGTTACTTAGATTCATATTCGTTTGAAAATTAAATTGACCAAGTGAGTTATTAATATTTGGTCCTAATCTAAGGTTGGAGGCTTAAATTTCACCAATAGAAATTTTTTTCTCTTTTTTCTTTTCCCCCTATATGACTTACGCACAAAGAAGAAAAATAAATGCAGAGCTCCTTATTGTAAGCCAAATTTCTTGGTTGTAGGAAGTTTTAATGAAATAATTTTTTTTGAAAAGGAACAGCTCATTTATTGTATACTTGATATGCTCTTATTTTTGTTGGTGTTGATTGGGCCATGGAGTTGTTTCTATATAGTCTGTCCTCTAAGCCCATAGGCAATGAGAGAACTTGCATATGGATCCCATGACTTCGGCCCAATTCGCTATTCTTGCTTTTACTAGGAACCTCACAAAATTAAAAGAAAAGAACTAGAAAGAATCAAAATTCTATAGATACTCCTTTAGATTTATATTTGTGCTTATCTGGTCCATTGATTTTCCAATTTGAAGTCTACTAATGCGTTCTAGTATGAATTTTGACATGCAAATGAATTAGATTTTTTGATATATTACATTTTCATTAATCTTTTTTAGATTCACTGTATTAAATTTGTTAAATTAATTTAATTATTGATAATATTTATTATTTATATTTAGAAGCACATTTATAATATATTTTAATTGCATTAATGTTTCTTTATGAAAATCTTTTGAGGGGCTATTCCTGAATTTTAGCACGAGGGGAGGTTTATGTAACATTCTATAAAGCTTGAGAACCAATCAGGAAAATGTTTTAAATCTCTGAGGACGTTTCTGTGATTATGAAATTTGGGGGGTGGTTAGTGTAATTTACGTTTCGTGCATCCACTGCAGAAACCCAAAACCTTCGCGCACAAACACCAGAGTCTGAGTCGAGCTTCCAGGCGTCCATTGTGCAGGTTACAGAAGCAAAGAGGCCAATATGAAGCTCGTTTTTCTAGAACAGGTTAGAAGTCTATCCTTTCGATGTTTTTTCTAGTATTTGTTTTCCCGTTGTAATGCACTAGTTGTCTCGAACCGTTCAACTTTTTGTTACTTTAGGGTCTACAATTCTATGATGGAAAACTTAAGATCGTAACGTGCAGTGTGTAGATATGGCACCTTTCTGTGGTACSCATGTCTCCTTATAGCCTGCAACTTTCTCAAAGTACATCCCAGATTCTTGATTTCTTAAGCCGTTGAAATCACCGTGGGATCATCCTGTTTAAAAGTTGAGTGGGTAGGTTTGATTCTTTAGAGGGTTCAAGGCTTTGTGTATGCAGTGAAGTGTACTTGCATGAGTGGTTGCATCAGCAAGAAATTGTATTAAAAAGTGGCGTTCCCTATGAACAGTGACTAGTAGCAGGATCCTTTACCTGATTAGTTACTTTTATATATCCTTTTGATTTTGATTTCCAAAAATGGAATTAAAATAACAGAAATTATTGCATGATTTTATGTATCTTGGTTTACACCCTTAAAGCCTGCTGCCTACTAGGTATTCTTTCCTCTGATGCATATGTAATCAGTATATGAAAATCAATTGAGCTATTGCTTGTCAAAATTGCATCGATCATCCATAAAACATCAAACTTGGAATTAGTTTGCTCTATTTCTGGAAAAAAGGGTAGTTTTTAAATGAAGTTGTTCAGATTGTTGCTCAATGGAGTTGAGAGAGCTCTGTATCACTAAAGGGTGAATGAAATGCTAGGCAATTTAGAAATCAGTAAATTGCTTAAATCATGAAAGATTTTGTGATTAAAATATCTTACAGCAATTATGAAACTTAAAAAATATAATCTAAGCTGAAGATCTCATCATGTTGGCTCATACTCGTTTAGCAATCGTCTTATGAACTTGATCACGATTCATGTCCTATGGATCTTATTCACCTGCTATCATTTTGTTTGACCACCTTGTGACACATCGTGCTCTGCATGTCGGCAATAGGATAAAAATTCCATGGGAGTGCCACCTTCAGAGGCTGCTGCACGCCGGTTAGCATGACACCAAATTCCTTCCACATATTGAGGAGGTAAGTTAAAATCTGCTCCGCTTACTACAGTTGCTGACTTGCAAAATGGATTTTTGGGTGAAATACTACCAATTTTCAATTCTAAGTGGGCCTTAACTGCATACGCATAGGATCATAAAAGGTTATTTATTGCTGTAGAAAGCTCTATGTTGAGGCCAAAAGGGCCAAATATGCTTAATTTAGTACACAAATATCTCAATGCTGAGGTATTTTGGCCTTGGACTGAAATAATGATCGAGCTATCTTGTGTCATCTGTTCACGGGCTGTAAAAGAATCAAAATTAGCTGATCATTCACTTATAGTTAGCAACCAGAGATCTTTTCAGATGAAGTCAACTCCTATAAGTTTGGAGATAGTTGAGAAGCTTAAAGTATTCTATGTAATGCCATCAAATATTGGACTTCTATTTCAGTTCAATATATATTAGTGTGTTTGGGTAGATAAATAATTTGAATTCAAAATTGGCCTTAAGATACTAGAGCGCAGGCCCAACTAGACAAAAACAAGATACATCTCAAAATTTTATTGGGAGTCTCATGGAACCATTCTTCTTGTTGCTTCTTTCTGTCATATTCATTTTCTTATTCCATTAGCTTTTTGTTATAATGGAACTTGCTATCACAAAAAAATAAAGAAGTAAGAGAAAAAAGGCTGTATGGAGCCCTCTCTTCCTGAAAAATTGACTAATCTTGTAATCAGAGGGCCACTGCTGATTGAATTTAAGTTTCCAGCAGTTACAATGCCTAATGTTGATATGATTATATTGTCTGTGATTTTCTTTGAATCCCTCTTTAATATAGTGCCTGAACATTGGCAATGGTTGAATATCTTTGGGAATGCAACCCTCAGAAAATACTTCCCACCACCACATAAGAAAAGCCCAAACTCTTTCAAGATATTGAAGAGGTCAGTGTATTAATATCTACCCTATATGCTAAGATAGTGACTTAATGAATCAATTTAGTACTATTTGTTTATCCCAAGTCCAGGTGTTTCAGTCTTCAAATTGAAGTAGCTATCGAGTTATGCAGCGTCATCTGTTCGTGAACTGTGAATAAGTCTGTAAACATCTCCTGTGAATAAGCTAACAAGTAATAATTCACTTATATTATTGTGTTCAATTTGTCAGTAGTCAACCCCTACAACTAGGGAAATAATTGAGGACCTGAAAATATTAAATGACTTCCAATATAGGAATGCCATTCAGTACAAATAAATAAAGCGTGTTCCAGAGATTCCAGAATCAAGTATTTGATTCTGCTATTTTTTTAATTAGAAATCAGATTCCTCTGTATGTGTACATGAGATTCAGATTTGAGAACTGGTAGAGAAGGAATGACTCTCCCACTATCACTGTATATATGTTGTTCCATGCCCTTCTTCTTCTCCTCCTCGTTCCATTCAGATCCATAATAATGCTCTTCACTGCCTTTGACAAAGTCTTTGGAGGGTGGTAGAAACATGTCTCCGCACTTTGGGAGATACAGAAACTGGAATTGAATTTGCACAACCTAGGAGAATACAGAAATTTTCTTCAAGAGTTTGTAGAATCCAGAGTGTCCAGAGGCTGTTCCTCACACCAAGAACCTTTTGACTGCAAAGTTTGAAGAAAATTAGCCAAACCAAAGGTCACAGCTGTGGTACCTGCAGTGTGGACCTTGAGATGATACCTGTTGCATAAGTRAAAACACTTAAGTTTAGTGTTCGTTCCTGAGTTCTCTTAGAATTATTCAATACTTGTGTAACAAGGAGGATGAACCTGTCATAGAAGTATTCAGGAATGACATTATCTGTTGTTAGTTCTACATCCATCAAATAGAAATAGAGGAGGAAAAAAATCAAGGTTCTGTAGTTTTTGATAGCATACCATAGCACCTGGAGAAATAAATCAAATTGGCCATTTTCTTTATGCCTGTCTCTGTTTCTGAGTGTTTAGTATATGTGTTATTGTGTGTCTGGAAGAGGGAACACTTCGTAGTAGTAATCTTTTGTTCTAGATGCATCTAAACGAGCTAAATCTAGATATAATTTGACTAAAAGTTTTTAATGCGAGATCCCGCTGTTAGTATATTCTTGAAACTTGAGGTTTCCTGTATTGGAAGCTTGTTTTAGAGTTTGTTCTTTTAGTAAACCACGTGAAAAGGATTTGAAGCCCATAAACTGTAAGATTATTTATAATATCATCTAATTTGGAAATAGCATGTTCTCTATTTTACGTGTCTGCACCAAAGGTCAGCATTCTTAAATTAACAATTTTCATTACTTGTCTTCCTCAATGAGGATGTAAAATTGTAAATTTTGGAATTAAATATCCAGAAGCTGTCAGTGATGATCACCTGGTAATTTTCAGTGGGTTTAATTAATTTCCTCTTCTTCTCCCACCTACCAAAACCAAAATCCTGGAAATAAAAATAATGTGTTGCGCTGAAACAAAATAGGTGAGCAAGAATGACTTCTACTTTGGCAATCCCATTCAAGGATATCTTTCTTTCCCATCTGATATCAGAGCTTAGACCAAAATGGGTATGGTACACTGGAATAACCCCGGTAAGGGGATAGTCAAACTTTGATATCTTGGAATAAAAACTCAAAACCATAGTGCTGAGATAATTGCTATTTCTCATTAGTATAATCCTGATCGTCAACACTTGACTGAAACATATCGCGAGTGAGTGAAATTAGAAAAACAAGTGTTCATTCCTATACTATGGTATTTGTTATAATGGCAATTTCTAAAAAGTTTTCTTTAAAGTTGAATCAATACAAGGGAGTGAAAACTAGTTTCAAAAAAGCTATATTCTTTGATAGAGGAAGACAAAGAGCCTTCTGGTTTGATTACACTTTTCTTGAGGGCCTATAGTGGACCTCATTACTTGAATCAATAAAATGCCTCCCAGATGGGAACCGAACCCAAACTGCTAAATATTTCTATTTGATTAYAGTCTTCATTATAAAAGGTTTGATTGAGATATATCAAATAGAAAGTGAAACTGAAGAAACAAGTGTTGAATTTTCTATAGTATCCCAGCCCACTTCTTCCACACTGGAATATTTTGTTGCACTAATGCAACAAATATGGCATTAAACATGGTTTGGTGTTGCATTTGGTGGCGTTGGTGCTGAGGCAATGCGGTTTCCCCTCTCTGATCTGCTATTTTCTGCAAATTTGAGACTGCCGTGGTGCATACCTTTTTGCTTTTCCTCCTCAGTGTACTCAGAGGAGTAGTAATGTTCCTCAGTTCCCTTTACTTTGTCTTTCGATGGCGGAAGGAACATGCTTCCCCATTGTGGAAAGTGAACTAGTGAAACAGGAAGAGTGCAGGCCACTATCATGATTCCCATGTAAGTTATTCCTGTTGCAGTGGAGAACTTTGAGCTACTGAAGAAAATTAGCTGTGTTAATCCCGAGCCGAAATTGCCTCCTGCTCCAGTCATCCCTGAAATTACACCCAATGATCGCCTGGAAATGAAAGGAATTATGCCAAATGTTGCTCCACAGGCAGCCTGAGCTCCAATGGAGAACAAGATCATATGYGTGATGGCAATTGAGAGGGAGTTWGCGCGTCCCAGGAGGATACAGAAAACACCACCAARTGTCTGSAGAATCCAAAGGACCCAAAGCCTGCCCCTCATGCCGAACTTTTTGGCTGCRAAGTCTGAAGAAAATCCTCCGAATGGACGAGCAAGAAGGTTAGCCATACCAAAGCTGGCAGCAATTATACCCGCAGTGTGAAGCTTGAGATCAAATCTGTTWTATACATGTACGAGAGTATACATCACGAATCATATTACAMGTTACTTGAAAGTTGAAACCTTTTCCAAGAGGAAGATTAGAACTAAAACTAACCTGTCATAGAAGTACTCTGCGATGACATTATCAGTGGACAATTCAACTCCCATTGAGTAGCCGTAGAGGAGCACAAAGATCCAGGTTCGGTAGTTTGTCACGGCGTACCACAAGACCTGAATTGGAAATCCCGTTAGCTTAATTGATACACAAGTGGACACTTTCATTCCTTCTTTGTAAGTTGACAAGATGCAAAATTAATTAGAACTTATGAGAAGTGAACTAACCCTGGAAAATTKGTCTTTGTTGACATCACCCTTCTTTTGAAGAGCACCAAGGTTTCCATCAGGTAAATCTTGGCCAAGAGTCAGGACCATGATCCCCATAATCACATGAAGCCANAACTAACCTGTCATAGAAGTACTCTGCGATGACATTATCAGTAGACAATTCAACTCCCATTGAGTAGCCGTATAGGAGCACAAAGATCCAGGTTCGGTAGTTTGTCACGGCGTACCACAAGACCTGAATTGGAAAATCCTGTTAGCTTAATTGATACACAGGTGGACATTTTTATTTCTTCTTTGTAATTTGACAAGATGCAAAATTAATCAGAACTTATGAGGAATGAACTGACCCTAGAAAAGTTGTCTTTTTTGACATCACCCTTCTTTTGAAGAGCACCAAGGTTTCCATCAGGTAAATCTTGGCCAAGAGTCAGGACCATGATCCCCATAATCACATGAAGCCATCCAGGAATGAAGAAGGCAATCCTCCAGGCGGTGAACGGAGTTGAGCCCGTTTTCCGGATGATATCATACAGGATAGGCATTATAAGCTGCGTAGCACCACCTCCCATGTTACCCCATCCAGCTGCAGTACCATTGGCAAGGCCAACGATCTTGCTGTTGAACATCGTGCTCATCCAATATTGGCATGACACAAACGTAGCCAAGGAGAATCCAATCATGAACCGCACCGCGATGTATCCACCGGCAGAGGATACAAATGACATGCAAAACACCGTTGGTGCTGATAACATGATAAGAAAGGCACATCCATATCTTGGTCCCAGAAGATCGCAAATTGCACCCATGCAAAGCCTGGACAAGATACTACCGGACACGGAGGCAACTCCAGCATTACCAATGTCCTGCTTTGTCAAGTTTAAGTTATCCCGAATGATTGGGACTAAAGGTGCTGCCGCAAATGTGGAAACAAAGCAAGTGAAGAATGAAATCCATGAAAGGTGGAAGGTTCTCATATGGGGGTTGGCAAAGGAAAAGATCTTGAAAACTTTGGCCTTGTGTTCAGAATCAACTGGAAGTGCAAATTTTGCAGTAGTATCAGTTGGCACCATTGGTGAAGCCACCGAGAAAGCAAGAACTGGCTCTCTGCCAGTTACTCCATGCATGGAACTTCCTGGAGAACCTTCAATGTCCCCCATGGTTGTGATTGAATTTGCTCTAAGCTTGGTAAGAAAGGAAGATTCGGATTTGAAGCTTTGCTTTGAACTGCTGTGTTTGAGGAGAACTAGTCTTGTAGGTTTATATAGTCTTAAGAGTTGACATTCTTCGTGGTATCCATGAGCCACTGGAGATTACCAACAGTTACTTTGTAATATTTGCAGATTAAACTAATCAGAGGGAATCCTCTTCGCCGCATCTAATAAACAGGGTAGCCTCATTGACTATTCCAAAGGATCACATACTGTGCAAATTCCAAAATTCCGCGTCATCTTCGGTTCTTTTAGAAAATTAATATATTGATAGTGAATGATCAAGGTTAAGTTCATAAGAATAAAGACATTCAGTTTTCGTTTAATGCTTATGTGCTCTGCATGCCAAGTTTCTAATTTAATGCGTTTTAAAGAGTATATACAGATAAGATGCCAAGGGCTAGGGTGGTCTGCTTGTTTTTCTTGTTATAAACAACATGGAAATGCCATATTAATCCCATGCATCATTGCGCCAGCTATAGGCTTCTGTCTTGACTAACGATCTAACCAACGTTTAGATAGAACGATCGATCGTAAAAATAAATTGTGCATCTCCTCGTGATGCCCAACCAAATCCCACGCATGCCTTAGCTAAATATTGTCTTTCCCATATTAGAGTTGCCAGTCCTATGCCCCGCAGAAAGATTATTACCTAGCTAAGAAAACCACTATTAATTTTATTATTAAAATGTTTTGTTAGGAAAGTAGAATTAGCCAGGTTAAATAACAATACAAGAGTTTGGTGGTTACAATTTTCTACTTGTAAAATAGGGAGCTAGTATTTTATTTTCCACCCTATAGTTCCAAATGTTCATACAATGACAAATATGTATATATCTAACTGAAGTAATTTGAAATCAATAGTTTATGGCAGCACAGGTTTCTCATTCATTGACGCCCTTTTGAGATTTCATTTTCCAGCTAAATTGCAGGCTGTGGGTCAATGAGAGCCTTTGCTGCAGGGCCGGGGGTGAGGGAATCATAGTTACTTTGTGTATAATTAAACCCATTTGGTGAAGAAGACTGATCGTACCTCTCTTGACTATATGCATCCGATTCCTTTAAATACTTCAATATCTCATTCAAGAGTATGTACATATTACAAAGTCAAATGACAAGTCTACCTGTTACAGGTTCTGCTGTGCACCATTGCTTTAACCCTTTGACAACTTGAGAGGTTTTTGCAAACTGAGTTTTTAGCAGAAAGAACAAAGAAATCCCTTTCCACATTCTCCTACAGCTAGGAGTAGGAACATAATGAATCATTTTGACGTTGTTTGAGCATTAATTATAGAAAACCAACTCTCCAAGTACCTGCCATGGTCAACTTGCCTCGTCCAGGATGACGATAAAATGAAAGATATGTTCTGGAGTTAGCTATTTCGTTCTTTGGGTCATTGATTAGATTCTGGAGTGTATACTTTGTAGTCTTCTTCTTACCGGATATGTTTCAGTAATTTGTTGAAAAGAGGCCTTTCGTGTTGTTGTAGTTTAGAATGATAATCAAATAGCTTATTTATTTTCTTTTCATTCGAATTGATAGATGAGTCCAAGCTTCATTCGTAACATCCCAATTTCAACTTTTGCTAAAGCTGATTGTATAATGCATTTCGGGAAAAGTTGTATAATATTATTGGATCTTCACTAAGAGGATATTCTTTTTAGTTGAAAATGAGACATAGGAATTAGCAACTAATGAAGGTTCAATTCTACTATACAAATGGTAGAGTACTGATAGTACTGTCCAACTTATATATCCAATAAACCTCAATTTAGTACTCCATCTGCTTTTTTTTTTTTTTTTTCCTAAAATGTGTCATCTTAGGATTCTTTCCCTCTTTTCTTCTTTAATGAAAGTGTCACAATTGTCCTCGCTACTAAAAATTAATAAAATAATTATTTCATATTTATCTCTATTCAATTTTCAAAATATGAGACTTTCAAGCCCTAAAACTTTCCTTTTTTCCTTTCCTTTTTCTTCATGCAACTAATCCTCTTCTTTTTTGCAGGATAAGACTAAAAATATTATTTTTAAATAGTAAGGTTAGACGCAATATTATTTCCTTTATGTTTCTTTTTTAATATTGGAAAGTTAGAAAATCATCATATTAAATAATTTAGCAAATTACAATAGAGAAAAAAATAGGGGAGTTTTTGATGACTTTTGCAAAATCTTTCCTAGTAGGTAATCTAGTATCCTTATGCATAAAGACAATCAATTCGATTATTGGTAGGCTGAATGCTATTATGGATTTCTGACTACATCTGCTTTTATGGGTGTCCTCTTATTCCTTCTTTCATCCGACCTCAGGTTTATGGAAGAAGGAATAAAAAAGGTCTTCGAAAACAATTAAGTTTTATTACAGAATAATTTATAATATTACATACCGATTTATTATGTGCTTTTACATTTAATATCTGAGTAAGATCTCATACAATAATTGTCCCCAACAAGTCACCAATAATATTTTGTTTCATTACAATCACAAAGCACTTTTTTATTATGAATCTATAATCAGAATCTAATGTGAAACCTAAGGCATTGCAAAATCGTATTATCATTTCCTTTATTTAATGTAATTTTAACGCTAATTTGACAACAAAAAAATAAGGGTATCTCAAGTAAGAGCTACACAGTTCGGATCGCTTACTGGCAGCCTTTTTTCAGCATGGCTTTTGAATTGGATTCATACAATATTGTTGCTTCAAAAGACCGTAAGAGAAACTCTGCAGTATTCATTTTCTTAAGAATAATGATTTGCTCTGAGATAGCATGAATAGAAAATAAAAATTACTTATTAAATATTTTCATCTTGTTGGCTCCTGAGGATGAAATGGCGGCTTTTCTTTTTGCCTCTGGTGCATCCAGGGGCGATAGAAAAACAAAGATAGGCACAGGCACATCAGACATGAATGTCTAAATTAAATCGAATACAAGGAGTGAAAAAGCTAATCCTATCATTCTTTGGTAGAGAAGCACAGATAACCTTTGGTTTGAAGCCCATTTGCATTACTTCGTTGGTCTGCTGAATCTTGCACTAAATGAGTGAGGGTTTGATTCAGCAGTATTGGTGTGTATGTCATAGTTAGACCGGCTGATACCCATAAACTTGAGACTAATTGGTATTTTCTTCTAGTGTTCTAAGGTTTTCGGGTCTGCAYATTTTCAAAGAGGAAATATAATGCTACAGAAAGTGGAAGTGAAAGAAAGTACTGCTATCTATTTCACATTGAACTATAGTCTTCATCATCAACGTTTGATTGATACAAATCAAGAAGGCAGTACAACTGAAGAAACAAGTATGAAATTTCCAATACTTTCCCACCCCACTTCTTCCACGCCGGAATATTCTTTTGTACTATGCAACGAATATGGCATTAAACATGGTTTGGTGTTGCATTTGGTGGCGTTGGTGCTGAGGCAATGCGGTTTCCCCTCTCTGATCTGCTATTTTCTGCAAATTTGAGACTGCCGTGGTGCATACCCTTTTGCTTTTCCTCCTCAGTGTACTCAGAGGAGTAGTAATGTTCCTCAGTCCCCTTTACTTTGTCTTTCGATGGCGGAAGGAACATGCTTCCCCATTGTGGAAAGTGAACTAGTGAAACAGGAAGAGTGCAGGCCACTATCATGATTCCCATGTAAGTTATTCCTGTTGCAGTGGAGAACTTTGAGCTACTGAAGAAAATTAGCTGTGTTAATCCCGAGCCGAAATTGCCTCCTGCTCCAGTCATCCCTGAAATTACACCCAATGATCGCCTGGAAATGAAAGGAATTATGCCAAATGTTGCTCCACAGGCAGCCTGAGCTCCAATGGAGAACAAGATCATATGTGTGATGGCAATTGAGAGGGAGTTWGCGCGTCCCAGGAGGATACAGAAAACACCACCAAATGTCTGCAGAATCCAAAGGACCCAAAGCCTGCCCCTCATGCCAAACTTTTTGGCTGCGAAGTCTGAAGAAAATCCTCCGAATGGACGAGCAAGAAGGTTAGCCATACCAAAGCTGGCAGCAATTATACCCGCAGTGTGAAGCTTGAGATCAAATCTGTTWTATACATGTACGAGAGTATACATCACGAATCATATTACAMGTTACTTGAAAGTTGAAACCTTTTCCAAGAGGAAGATTAGAACTAAAACTAACCTGTCATAGAAGTACTCTGCGATGACATTATCAGTGGACAATTCAACTCCCATTGAGTAGCCGTAGAGGAGCACAAAGATCCAGGTTCGGTAGTTTGTCACGGCGTACCACAAGACCTGAATTGGAAATCCCGTTAGCTTAATTGATACACAAGTGGACACTTTCATTCCTTCTTTGTAAGTTGACAAGATGCAAAATTAATTAGAACTTATGAGAAGTGAACTAACCCTGGAAAATTKGTCTTTGTTGACATCACCCTTCTTTTGAAGAGCACCAAGGTTTCCATCAGGTAAATCTTGGCCAAGAGTCAGGACCATGATCCCCATAATCACATGAAGCCATCCGGGAATGAAGAAGGCAATCCTCCAGGCGGTGAACGGAGTTGAGCCCGTTTTCCGGATGATATCATACAGGATAGGCATTATAAGCTGCGTAGCACCACCTCCCATGTTACCCCATCCAGCTGCAGTACCATTGGCAAGGCCAACGATCTTGCTGTTGAACATCGTGCTCATCCAATATTGGCATGACACAAACGTAGCCAAGGAGAATCCAATCATGAACCGCACMGCGATGTATCCACCGGCAGAGGATACAAATGACATGCAAAACACCGTTGGTGCTGATAACATGATAAGAAAGGCACATCCATATCTTGGTCCCAGAAGATCGCAAATTGCACCCATGCAAAGCCTGGACAAGATACTACCGGACACGGAGGCAACTCCAGCATTACCAATGTCCTGCTTTGTCAAGTTTAAGTTATCCCGAATGATTGGGACTAAAGGAGCTGCAGCAAATGTGGAAACAAAGCAAGTGAAGAATGAAATCCATGAAAGGTGGAAGGTTCTCATATGGGGGTTGGCAAAGGAAAAGATCTTGAAAACTTTGGCCTTGTGTTCAGAATCAACTGGAAGTGCAAATTTTGCAGTAGTATCAGTTGGCACCATCGGTGAAGCAACCGAGAAAGCAAGAACTGGCTCTCTGCCAGTTACTCCATGCATGGAACTTCCTGGAGAACCTTCAATGTCACCCATTTCTTCAGTTTGAAGTTGCTGTAACTCTTCTGGGGTTTCAGAAGGGAGAATTGAACTTGAAGTTTTGGTTTGCTCTTGCTTTGTTGAGAAAGAACAAGAAATCTTAATATATAGTTGTTAGCAGTTGACAAATGTTTCCGTGGTCTCCATGAACCTAATGGGAGAATACCAAAATGGTTAGGCTATGCGATACTTAGAGATCAGAAATAATCATAGGGAATTTCTCTTCGGGCCGCATCTAAGAGGAAAGCGGATTAGCCTCCTCGTAATATCCCAAAGGAAATCACATAATTTGCAAAGTCGAGAAATACCCGGTTATCTGTTGTGGAAAATAGCCGGATACGACCCTTTGTTTTTTTTTTTTTAAATTTTTTGTGAATTATTCCCTTCGTTCTTTGTGGGCCAAGATAAAAATTGGTGCTAGCCAAAACATCACTACTAATGCCCCAAGAATCTGCAAAGGCTGTAATTACTTGTGCAAAGACGCTCGTTAAGAGATATTATTCAATCTACGTCTTTTTCCGTAATGCATCGGAAAGAAAAATTATATATGATACATGRCAATATGTTAAATGTTTCAATTAAATAATTTTATAWAAGTTTAAGTTTCCTTATAATGTTATAATGTTATGCATGGAGACAACTGTATGATTAGTAGCATCGAGATGAGCTTCCAACCCGTAAATGAGATTGATAGTCTCTTCTTCTTTTAGCTATGCAATTAATTAAACCAGTAATAATTAGAGAAAAAGGAAAGTCTCCTCCCGACCAACACGCATCCATATGATCTCTTTTTTATGCCCTATAATTCTTGAAATGGATATATACAAGTTGGTTCCAAGGTCAAATGAAAAAGTCTACTGATATACAAGCTGTGCTGTTTRTGATAATTGGCTGCAATTGCCAGATTGATGGAGACATATAACCTTATCATATACCTCACCTTAACCTTTCATAAACCTTGAGAGGTTGTCAAACTGAGTTAAAAGTATCAGCAAACTCCATTATTCTGCAGCAGACACAGACTGGGATTTGTGTCCACAGCTGGGAAAGACTTGCCTATAGCAATTAGTCACTCATTTCTGATTGTAATGTGAACATTTGATTATGGTAAAAGTGCTTCCCAAGTTCTTGCCATCTTCATACGCTGAGGATAATTAATTAGGAAGGATTTGTTGTTGTTTTGTTTTTTCATTTCCTTTTTCTTTGAGTCTTTATTTCGATTTCTGAATCTTTTATGCTGTGTAATTCTGATCACTATTGACATTCTTGGATGATTATATCTTCTACTGATTAAAAATGTTAAAGTCGAACAAGAGTTATTAGTCTCCAATTAATTAATAGCCTGAMTCAGCTCTTGTTCATGGCAAAGTCAATTAGAGAAATGGTTATCATCAGTATCAAGTAGCATAAAATGGAAATTAAACTTTCAAAATTATCTTTAAGTTATATTGGTTATAGCACTACAAGTTAAAGTTGTGAGAAACTCATTTTACTGTGTCTCTGCATCTTCAATATAGGGAAGCGTTGGAAATTCAAGGTTAAAAGGGAAAAGGGAAGGGAAGGGTCAACGGAGAAGAGAGGATAGAATCCTAATTTCAGTTGGATAGTTTGTGTTTTTTATTCGTATGATTTTGATTTTCAATAAAGCTCAGTCCATGACATTTTTTTTTTCTGCTTTAAGTTTTAATGCAATGTGAAATTGTCTTGGCATAATACAATAATAAAATCTCGTGCTTTAAAATAAGAGAGGAAATAGCTTGAGAGAGAAAGTATTTATGTATATTTTTAAATTCTATTTATAAAAAGAAAACTTCTCTCACGTTAGCAGAAGATGCTTTAAAATATATTAACACAATATATCATATATCAGAGTTAATGAAGATTTTAAGAAGTTGCACCTAAAGTAGCAAACATGACATGAAATGAAGGCGCAATGCCCACAGGCCACTCTGCAGTCGCTGGCTCTGCATAGTTATTTCGTTCATTTGCAGCACACTCTAGCTAATCAGGTTTCATTCTACACCACAAAATTCAGAGACATGGTTTGGGTCGAATTTGGCAGTCTTGGAGCTGAAGCAACACGCGCTCAGACCGGCTGTTTCGGCGAACTTGAGACTATATTGGTGCATTCGAGTCAGTCCTGACATTTATGCCTAATGACCGCCTCGAAATAAAGGGATTATGCCAAAGGTTGCTCCGTGAGCAGCTTGTGCTTCAATGGAGAATATAATCATCCAGACAATGGCAAGGAGGAGCAACTTAGCCTGGTCAAGGAGGACGAAGAAAACTGCTCCAAGTTTTTGCAGAATCCGAAGGGTCCATAGTCTTCCTCTCATGCCAAACATCTGGGCAGCGATATCAGATGCATTTACCACCCAAGGGCGGTGCTACAAGATTAACCATGTTAAAGCAGGCTGCAATTATGCCGGCAGTTTGAAGCTTAGGATCGAACGTCTGAAAAATTGCACCGGAGTTAGCCATGTCATTTCATCTTCATCGATTAACTATTACAGCAAAACTATCAGAGTACCTGTCATAAAAGTWTTCTGCAATGACATTGTCTGTTGAAAGTTCAATGCCCATAGAATATCCCAAAGATCCATGTCCTGTAGTTTGTCACTGCATACCACAATATCTGACTAATAAAAGAGCATATATCAGCATTTAGCAGTTAGACTGGGGGAGCAAACAAGTACAGATTTCGAATGTATCCTTGGCTACATCACCCTTCTTTTGTGAAGTACCAAGATTTCAATCAGGGAAATCCTGGCCAAGAGTAAGAACCAAGATTCCCATGATCACATTTAGCCAATCAGCGACGAAAATGCAATTCTCCAAGCAGTATCTTCGGCATGGTTCTTTCTCGACTTACTCAGCTTCCACCGTCTCATACCAGCAATTGTTTAAGGGTAAGTTGCAACTTTTATCCGTAACTCACCCTCTGCCATGCCCGAAAGATATTTACATTACAGCCAATGAAAGTTTACACAAAATCTGAACTCTACGCGACAAGTAATAAATTGGTTATAGTTACGAGGATAATTATATCGATTAATGCTTTTGATTTTTGAATTTCAAGTTTAAAACATTAAAATAGTATCTTCGATTATTTTTAAATTGTGAACAAGATAGGATCAAATTTAGTGTGATAAATGAGAGACTGTTAAGCGTAAAGATAATATATAATGTATAATGGTATGAAATTTTTATTATATTTTCATATATAAATTAAAATTCATTTCTAATTATCAAAGTTTCACCCATCTTTACTTTTTTTTTCTCTCAACTCTTGTCCTCTAATCTAGAATTTTGAAGCTTGATTTACAATTTTTTTAAAGAAATTTTTTCTATTAAGTGTTAGGTATCCGTTCTGATCCATGTAAATATGTATTATTTTCCTTAAAAAACGATTTAAACCCAAAAAAATTCAATTTTTGTTTTGGTTTGGAGGAGGCTTGCTGTCTAGCGTGTGGAGGAACTCCTAGGAGAGCCCCCTCATACGCTAGGCAGGACTTTTTCACCGGCGTCAGACCCCCATGTTTACTCGTTATTTTTTTTTAAAAATACATATTTAGATAGATGTGATGAATATGAACCTTTTGGAGAGATTTCGCGAAACAAATGCAATTCGAGCTTCAAAATAGGAGATGAGAAGAAAAAAGTGTAGAAAGAGAAAAAAAAATTGATAATGATGAAAGAATTTTTGTTAATATATGAGGATATAATTGTAATTTCATAGCTTATGTATTTGTAAGATATATTTTATTGGAATTTGAATTATTGCACTAATCTTGGAATTTCGAATATTTTAATATTTTAGGATTCTCCGAGGAAATGAGAGGAAAAAAAGAGAATGATTGATTGTTACAAGGAGTATCAATAAGTATAACCACTCCATTCGTATTTTTTAAAAGTATGTCACAATACGAAAAAAAAATACAGACCATGGAGATACTAAATTACTCTAAAATTACAATTAAAATGACATATACATTCGTTCATTAGAAAAGAAGAAAATTAATTGTATCAGAGCAAAAATGTTGATTTAAGATGTTGGATTGGAAATTAAATAAGGATGAATATGAAAAGTAATTATTTAATAGTGACTTAACAAATGAAATGTGACATAATTCAAAAGTAAGATAAAACAAAAAACTCTCTTGTGACATCGGAGGGAGTAGGTTATTTACACTAGATTGAGTCATTATTCCATTGGATGAAGGTGAATTTAATTTTTTTATCCAAAACTTTCTTATATACTCCCTCCATTTTGCAAAGTATGTCATAATAACATAAAGCACACTGATAAAACCGACAATAAATTAGTCTAAAATTATTATTGAAGACATCTATACCCTTACCTTAGAAAAAAGAGAATTAATTATATGCGAGAAAAATATTGACTTATGGTGTGTGTGAAAATTAAATAAGGGTGAAGATATAAATGTATTTAATAATATCTTGATAAGTGARATGTGATACATTTSAAACATAAGAAAAAAACTCAAATGAGACATACTTTAAAAGAAGGGAAAGAGTATTGAATTTTGCATTTCTTATTGTCATTCTTGAACACTCTTGCTTGATTTCTTAGTAATTTCTTAAACGATTATACTTTTCACAATATTAGATAGTTCGTAGAAAATAGGTCTTAATTTTATTATTATTATTATTATTATTATTTGAGCATGAGGACAAACCACCTGAATGCTGCGCTTTCGGTAAAAAGTCTCTTTAAAATCCTAGGGGCTCATTTTAAGAGCATTTTAATCAACTAGTATGAGATAACGTGCATTGCACGTTTTTTATATCACATATTCTCATATTAATTTATAAATTATCAAATAAATATTTTAAGTACATATAAAATAATATGGTTTAGAAATTTCAATGTCATTTGAACTAATTAAAACTTTAATTTTTAATTTATTAGATTTATTTTATTAGGATCATATTATGTTTATTTTTGTTATTTTTAAATTCATAATATTTTCCTCATATATTAATTAAGCTAGCAAAATGGTCAGAAAATAAACATAACAAATATTTTCCTCCAACTCGAATCTCCACCAATTCGAGTTGAGCTTTCTACCACCGCTGCTGCAACACCACTATCAGTTGAGTTTTTCACTCCCATTTTACTTTGCTTTTTGCACTTAGAATTCTCATGATTGATATGAGTTGGCTTCGGAGTTTGTAGAGGTTTTTTTTTTTTTTTTAAGAGTTAATCGCGGTTTGTCTTTCTCTGCGCCCTTTACTACTTGTAGCTTTAACAAGTTGCTGAGGTGGTATAGCGTTATCCATTTTTAAGACAATAACACGTTGTCATAGCATCATCGTCATCTTCTAGGGTATTAAAATAATTTCACTTTTTGTAAAATTAGTGGAAATTTTCACCCAATTTTTTACCATTTCACTATTCTATGTGTGGAGTCCTTTCACCATCGACATTTTGTGGGCTTCTTCRTCACCGTCGAAATTCCTTTCACCGCTACTAACTCTTCTCCGTTTCACCGTTCAGTGCTTCTTCAATGTAATCACCGTTAGATGGATTTTGAATGATAAACAAGAAAAGACGCATTTAAAGATAGCATATGAGCATAAAGACTACTCAAAGGAACTACGAAAGATTGTACGAAGAAAATTGGAATGCATATGGACACACGAACTGTGAAGGCTTTCTGCGTTTGGATCAAATCTTAGCAACTCTTTGGGAAGATCTCCTCCCACCTTGGGAGTATTTTAGGGTAGATATCCTTTGTAATCAATATATTGAGATTCAAAAACTTTAGTTTCCTTGACATATTAGTAGATTAAATATCTAAATTAAGTAATTAAGATTTTTTAGATTCTTTTGTATATTTAAAACTTGATTGTTGGATCTCTCTAGTACTTATTAATGTTGCTGAAACATCCCTAAAATCTTCTAAAGATTGTCTTTCGAATTATGAAGTATAGATAAAGAGATATCTCTTAGATACCGGAAGCAGTAAAAAGAGATTAGTTGCTAGGAGGGATGTCAACAACTCTAAGCAATTTATTTATACTAAATTGGATTGAATCATTTATCACATCAATGATCAATTGAATTGAATCGGGATGAATTTAATTTTTTTGATTGAAACCTTCTCATATATTGAATTTTACATTATTCTTCTTATTACSATTCTTGAATATTCTTGCCGATTTCCATGAGTTTTAACATTTCAAACTTGAGGATCAAAAATTAAAATTTTAGCAAATTTTGGTATTAAATGCTGTTATTTAGTCTTTTCTTGAAACGTTTAGTATAGTTATGAGATTCTWAATACATTTGGAGACTTCCCTATTTTTCTAACATTCCATTACTTTCCAAATTTGATTCTTTCTCTGTCCCCTAACATTTAAGAATTCGTCWCGCCTATTATAACTCTTTCTATGTAAGAAGTGATATCACGACGATGACCTGACTAAGCTTGGATTAGGATATATTTTTCACTGTATCTAAGCTGCCAAGCTGAAAAGATTCACCCCCTTAGTGATCAAGGGCCAATCAGTTAGACAAGACAGCCCCTCTGACCAGTTCCACATATGCTGCCATTTTATAATCTAAGAAGCACACTCAGTGGTCACAAATCACCATTGACAGATCAATAGCTTATCTTTGATCTTTCTTTGCTGAGATACTAATAATAAGGTCAAATACCATTTGATATTCGCTAGTTGGCATGTCTATCTGAACATAACCTATGTGATATGCCACTGCTAAACCTTTGACATCCTCTGACAGTTTCGTCTTCTTCTTTTTCTAGGTTAAAAGATTCACCAAGAGTCTTGGACAATGTCCTCGATGTCGAAAACTGAAAAATATCCTGAGACTTAGATGGATGATCTCATATTCTTATACTATAGAACAATGTAATACGTTCAAGTACATTATGATCACATCTTAGGATAAGAATATGTGAATATTTATTTTTGTCCTGCCTTGAATGTCAATTCTAATGGCGGCATTGTTCCAAAAGTCTTGCATGTCATAGATCAGGTAGTAAAGACTTCATCCTTTATCTAATTATCCCACCAACAGCCTCATGTCCTCTGCAACATGTGAGTGGTCAATTTCTCTTCACTAGTTAATTTTTTGGAACACCACTATGGACATCATAAGAATCTGAACCCGATTTCAGGGTTGCATAGCTTCTGTGAATTACTAACTCTAGAAATTAATATAATTTAAATTAAAATTATAATGACATATATAAATTGTGATATTATTATTATCTTCGTAATTTCTTTCCAATTTAAACTCAAAATTAAAAGTTTCGAATATTAAATGTTTTAACTATTACCTAAGCTTCTAACAAGAATTGGTAATGGGTTGCTTGACTTTTTTTTCCTTTGATTTTCTTTTCTCCTAATAAAAAAACTCCCTACTTCGTTGACTTATACACGATTATTGCAGGACATTAGCCGACAAAAGTCTTGTTTTTCAAGGTCGGCCGTACTTATCTCTCTTTAGTTCCTTTTTTTCTTATTTGATAAGTACTTGCGGAAGGATGACAATTGACAAATGATCGTTAGAATTACAATTAATCAACCCTGGTGTCCTTTCTCAGGTGCAGAATCGCAGTGGTTCCACTGAATGATCACAAATTCTCGGCCACCTTCCTCCTCCTTCCTCACTGCCTTCCTACCCGTTAACTCGTTCAATTGCAGCGTCAGGGGAGGGCCGATCCTCTCGCACCCGTCAGCCTTGGCCGTTCAGTGCCTCTCGGTGCTCTATTTGTAACTAMTATGGAAGAACAGAAAATAGTTCAATCAGAGGTCCTAACCGGTAACCACAAGCACACACTCGTCTGCGCTCATTCTGTTTCCTTTAGTTTTCACCTTTGMGAACTAGCCCGCGTTGTTGAGAGAATGCACTGAGTGCTCTAAATCCAAGTACAGTGCTAGATCTCKTCAACGTTTTTATGGTWTTTTTTGTATCAAAGAATTTCAAAAACTTTCTCGCCAAATCATAACTCTTACCTTATAACTCTTTCTCATGATTCATCACCAAATTTGAATTTCAAAATTTTTTAATTTTCCACACAAAAATAYGATCTTAAATTAAACCAAATTTTTTCATTTTAAAAGTTATCCAAATTGAGCCATAATCTCCTAAAACCAAACCTAAAAATGTTCAACCTAACTGATCTTGGGTAGATTACATGGTATAAGTTAGACTTTGTAGAACATGTAATTGTAACCCCCATGATTCAAGTCTTAATAAGTATCCTACATTTACCAGCAGCACTCGAAGAATAAAACATTGCTGCTAAATCTCATTTGTCTATCTATCACTTTCTATTCCAATCACACATGCACAGAAAAGCATGCCTCTATGTCATTTTGTGTCTAAGTGCTGCCACTTCCCCTTCTTGGCACTGGTTTATAGAGGACAACAGTAACAAACTTGGAACGAAAGCGATGAGTCACCCCAAGCGCCACTACAGAGCGTGGAGCCTCTCTGTTTTCAAGGTAAAGATGGTTCAAGGTGACATTTTGGGGCAATGGCAGGGATCCAGATGTATCTCTAGTAGGCGGATGGTTTAACAAGGTATGCTGCAGATGTGGAGGGACTATGGGGGGCTCCCTCCCTTCATCTTCAATCCCAGGGTACACATTGTTGTAACTTGAATCGGGCGACCTTGGAACTTCAAAGCCTACAACAGTTGCATCCTGCGCAATAATTACAGGGTTAGGAACAGTATGGTTAAGAGATACAATCATTGAACAGGACCCCCAGCTTACTTGATCATCATTGCCTGGACGGTTCATTTTCAGAAATGGAAAAGGAAGCAAGGTTAATGCAAATCTTTGATGAAGCAGCTTTTTCAATCAATCAGCCTGAAATAGATTGCTTATGATCAGCATTTGAAACTTATGATCTCATAAACACAGGTTAAGCACTCAAACCCAAATAAGTTATAAGTTAAAAGGAACATATTCAAGCTTCCAAAATCAGATCATTCAATGCGAGTTCTTCATGTGAATTCAAGTAGGTGGGCACAGAAATGGATTGTTTAACCTAACTTCTCTTAAGCTTGAGTTCATGGTATGATCTCATGATGGAGATATTCAGTAGCTCCCAAGCAGAATCTACTAGGAAATCATAGGATCTGAACTCTTCCTTTTCAAGTATGGCAAAGTGCATCAGCCTAGACACCAGTAATATGACCAGCAAACTAGCTACATGCATCTATTGTTGGTTTTCTGCAACAAGATAGGTTTAATATCACAAGACTCTAATTGGAGAAAGAAATGATGATTGATCGGTCAAGTAGCATACCTAGAGTAAAGAAGAAGTAAAATTTCACACAGGTTTACTTCTTCTGATCACTTAGGTTCTAAAATAATCTTCTCAGTCAATTTTCAATGATGTTCCCTGCTTCAGCAATGACATCAAGTCTTGCAGGATAATTAGTTTTGACATGCTTAGTGGTTTTGGTTTGTGAATAACAAAAGAAATACAATAAATCACACAAGTTCATGGCACTTGGCCCAGTTCATCAGATAAAAGAAGGTGCCAGAACAAAGAAAATATCCTTTTTAATTCTAGAAGGTTGAACAAAGTAATCCTTATTCCAAGGATCAAGGATACTTACAAAACTTCCTAACTGACGGCTGTATAAGAAACCTATAACCTCATGTTTAATAAACTAAAAAAACAAGGGCAATGAGTCTTGTTCAGGGTTAAGCATATCTAGTCTGTGGCATAATGAAATTCAACTCCATACTTCGCTAAAAAATGAAAGCTCTATTCCAGTTGGCCTTGATACTGCAAATTATGCATAACATTTGCAGTGCACTACAAGAAAATGAAATTTGCTTCTATTTTCAGAATCCTAGTAGTTTCTCTTCTTGAATTCTAGAGCATGCAGTAGGCATGTCATCCTAGTTCTTCTACTGCCACTACAGAAATATGCCATCCTAATCATCATCCGGACCAATTTCAATGACAAGCTGTACAAGAATTATATGCATGGCCAGGTACACATAAAATCTTAAGTTCATAACTTCAGTGTTCAAAAAGAACTGTTAATTCTTAGCTTATAATCACATTAGATTTCTAACTTTCCCACTTCAGTGGACCACTTTCACAAATCTCAGTTTCTAGCTTCACCTCCTGAATGACAGAAACAGAAGCAATGTTTTCAAAGAAGACTTGTTGATTGATATTTCTTTAGTTTCTTTTCCAAACCATTCTAGAAACCTGTTGTTCTTTGGCTCCAAAGATAGACGACACAGATAGAAAAAGAAAAATGCATCTCCACCAGATAACATTATTATCTCGTGTATAACTTAGCAATTTTGTACAACCTCCCTTTTTTTTCTGTGTGACCAAGAGAACATCCTGATAAACGCATAATACGTGAAAAGAAAATTTATCAAGAAGTATGCCAGGTAAACTGCAAAACGGAAAGCMCTCCCTACCAAACACAATTATAATAGTGTCACTCACAGAGTAACTAAGTAGAAGGGAAATATAGATGCACATGTACTCGGAAATCGAACAAGTCTGTCACTTTTCATTGGGAATGAGTCAAACCGGAAACATAGGGATGTTTGTCCATGCACCAAATGCARGTCACATTAGCATTATGCCTCAGTCTTAGTACACAAAAACTCATAGAGAAGCATTTGATTTATCGTCATCATCACAATCAACTTCTTCATCAAAAAGAAGGACCCATGCTAGAAGATGCATAGAACCAATGACTTTGGCAAACTAATATTCTACAAAGTTCCTTATATCTTTATGATAGAATTTTCTTCATCATTCCCCTTTTCAAGAAAATGGTCAACCTATGATTATCCAGAAAATGATGTAAGAACCCAGCTGTGTCTCCCACTTTGCAAAGTGCATGCTGATTGGCTCTCATATATGAGTCTGAGTATCTATAGACAATTAGGTATAGCCACTTTGGCAAGCATGGACGGACACAAAATGAAGTTGTTTCCAGGTATTGCAAGGTGTGGATGACTTATCTGGATCAGCACATGGCAAAGTAGCATCCAATTCCATTGCCAATTTGAAGCAAGATATTTGTAAAACTTTTCAGAAAAGTGTTTAGGCCAATAAGAGAGTGAAAGAAGAAGTGATAAAATCTCAATGCTCCATTTTGTTGATGATACAAGCTAACTAAGAGCATAATACAACTTCRTAAATATAGCGCCATGAGGACCCTAAAAAATAGAATGCTTCCCTGAACTTCAGCAGACAAAGTTGCAAACCCCAACCAAGTCAGCAACCAAAAATAGTTTTTAAGACACTAAATTTGAAATGGGATACGATTGCTTGAAGCGACTCAAGCCTTCAGTATTACAAGCTTTATGTTAAGCAACTAAGCTTCAATAAGTCATCATAAGAAAGTGGCCGACTTAGTTCCATACTCCCCACTATCTCAAAATTAATGGTTTAGTTTGATCGGCTATGAAATTGAAGAAAGTGCTATATTAAAGGGATGGTTAAAGATATATAATGCTTTAAAAGAAATGTGAAAATCATGTAATAGTCATAATGTTGTAAATTGAAATTTAAAGAGTAGGGAACACATGTAGCCACTGCCTTCTTTTAGGTATATAATATCTAGAAACATATTCTATGATTAAAACTTCCATATGGAAAGAGTTTATACCATTTCAGAATGGACCAAACAGGTAGACTATTCAATTCAGGTCAAGTTTGCAATAGCTTACTCTTCGTGAAGTTTCTATTAGCACATAATATGGACTTTCTCTAGCTCCACAAAGTCCAAAATTTAGAAATTACTAGTTGTTACAAAAGCTAAGCACTCCTCTCATCAATATTGTAACTGCCCCTACATATCCCAAGATGATCACGAAATACTGTCCCGTCATCAATGCATTACCTTAAACATGATACCGATGCAGCCTGCCATGTGTCCTCGAAAGCACATGACAGCTGTTTTGACACCAACACATGGCTGGATAATACAACAAGCATCACCGACGAGTTCAGCAGTCCTCAAAGCCTATACCGTGAGAATCCTGGTTAAGTTTCCTAATTGTTGGTAAATTACCATATAMGCAGCTCACTATGTATCTTCAGAACTTCAAAGTACATTAAAGCTGCTTTCACACCTAGATGTGGCTGGATTAGACTATGATGGATTCCTTTTGTGCTTCGCCGAAACTCATATAATTGTGATCAATGGCTTTCCAATGAGACATCTATATAGGTTTCACATTAAATGATTTAATTGTTTTACACATTAAATTGCACAAAACTAGACATGCTGAAATTCCAACTGAGGAGATAAATGCCAAAATCCAACAAGCTAAACTAGTTAACATTCACAAAAAACAAATTTTATAATTCTGAAGATCATGCATACAATCAGGAGCATGGAATCAGGTAAACAAAAGATTGAATAAACGAAATAAACTATAAAAGTAGCAACCTCATAATTGATAGATCCATCAACTATATTTTCTTCTTCTTTAGTGAAAATCTATGCTCATTGTTTTTTTTTTTTTTTTTCCCTTTTAAAACTTAACCATGGTTCGGAAAAACTTGAATAGCATCATTGGTTTCTGGAAAAACCACAACAGCCAAATCAACAAGAACTACATGCATATCCTAGACAATTGCAAAGACTAATTCACCAAAATAAACTGAAAGTTTTACATCCAGGTTGACATGAAACTGAAAAAGAAAACAATGCAACACACATACCTGATTTTTTTTTTTTTTTTTCTCTGGCCTTCAGAAATCAATCAATAGCCAGCCAAGACAAGATAACATGGGAGCATAAAGAATTGACTCTGAAAAAATTTCCAACGCGGACAGAGATTTATCTGCTTAGCACATGCAAATTCAAATTACATGAATTTCATTCAGTCACAATATCTTTTTGCAAAAAAAATAAAATAAAATCGCACCAAACAATCTAAAATCAGCCAAAAAAATCATTAGGAACGTAAAATCGTAGGACTTTGTCTGGAATCCTGTTGAATTAACGAAATTGTAAATAAAAAGCTGAGGAATTGGAGTTAGAATAAAGGAAGAAAAATCCCATGAATTGAAATCAGCCTGTGTTTTCTCGCAATCCTCCAGAAAAACAACAAAAAAGGAAAATGGAAAGAGAGAAGAAAAAGAATTCGAGAATGACTGGAAGTAAAGGTTTACCTAGTAGATTCCGTCAATTGCCGCAATTGAATCATGAGAATCATAAGCTAAAAGATTTCTGTGTGTTCATTTGTGAATGAACAGGAGCTGGAGAGAGAGTGTGAGATATATATAGATATATTATATGAGAGAGAGAGAGAGAGAGAGAATGCAGAGGCCTGAGTGTAGCTTTGGTTTCTTGTTAAATGAGGACAAAATCCAGAGCGGGCTTTACTTGTCCACAAATTTGGGCTTTTGTTATTACTTTAACCTGCACTGGTTTGGGCGAAAGATGACATTTTGAGTGGTTCTATTAGAGGCCCAATTTCTCAAGTCAGGCCCACATATTTTAAATCTCAAATCAAATAATAGGGTGAAGTTACTGGAAAGGGCCTATAAGCCACTAGGCACACCATTTATCTTTTGATACGGAATTATTAAYTCGGCCTGCTACTTTTAACCAAAAAATACTCCCTTGCATTAATTTTTCATACAGTARAGGCTCTAACATCYCTTGCACTGGATCTCATGTTCTCATGTTGTCAATAGCGCTCCCTATTATATAGTTATATTCACCTTTTTTTAATGTTACTTGCACGTTACCCATCATTCAAAGATACTTACATTTATTATCAATTTTTTATCGTAAAAACAATCACAATCAAAGCAGGGTTGAAGGTCTCGTACTCAACCCTGCTTGTAATATTATGTTAAAAAAGCTATGAGTTAAATCTTTTCATAAGTAAGAGCCAGACTGTATGAATGCTACTCGAAATGGATTCACATAAGAAAATATTGAATCTAAAGAAGAAAAAGAAGAAATTAAAAAATTAGAATGAGATAGGKATTGAGCATCTGCATCGTTTTCCCTCTGCTGACTCAACCACTTTGAGTTGTTTACAGTTTTTAATGCATTAAACATCAAAGATCCACTACTATCACGGCAAAAGGAAAACCTACTAAATTCTTAAAACGCTTTTTGGAAAATCAATGTCTAAATGTACAATAAATTATAGCAAAATGTACAACTTTTGATGATTAAATGGATTATAAAATCTACTACGAGAATAGTTGATTCCTTAGTACTTATGAAAAAGAAAATCGACACAAAAAAGATGTCCAATAAAATAGTGCAATTTGGTCTCCTTTTGATAGTGAAAGTGGATTAATTAAATACACTTAATTATTAAAGCGGATTAGATTCAATCTTTAATTTAAAAATAAAAATCACTTAATTATTAAAGTGGATTAAATTCAACCTTTAATTTAAAAATGTCATTTTCATCTCTCTTACCTATATGCATTAGGACGGAGTTGCTCTCCTCCATCCTTTTCTTGCGACRTGCAACTATGGACCTAAGACATATCATATGCTGCCATAACGTACAACTATTGTCTATCAATCTATAGGTCACGAGGTTTTTTTTTTTTTTTCCTTTTTTCCCCTTTATATTCGGAGATTTCATGGTTTAACATAATACACATTCTCTATTACATTAATTAGTAAGACCATGTTACACAGAGCACGACGTGCAAAGTCRATGCTTTGATTGATGGTGTACTAGAATATATTTAGAGCAAGATTAGAGTCTAGTTACYTGAACYGTGAGGTGCRGGTTAGATATATATATCTTGAGCAAGATTATGGTACTTATTGTACATTCTCGAATACTAATCAAAGCGTAACGTGTAAATATTTTAAACTCTTTCAACTTGAGATCTTATAGYATACTTTCTTATTATAGTACCTGTTACAYATTCTCTAATACCAGTAAAAGCATGACGTGTATATATCATTCATCCCGCCAACACTTGTTCTCCTCAATCTTACTATCTTAGGAGGTAAGATATGTACCTGTCGTGCTCTCATTGATGTAGCATCAAAGTATACTAAAAAATTCGGAGCGATTAAGATATATATATCATTGAGCCCTCCAACACTTGTTCTTGTCAATCTTACTATCTCAGGAGGTAAGATATATTCTTTATATCTGTCATGCTTTCATTGATATAGCATTAAAGTGTACTAGAAAATTTAAAATTGTTAACATATATATACACTGTGCTATAATTGATGTAGTAGAAAAGTACAGATAAAAAATATATTAAAAGATGTGAAACTATAAGGTGAGTATTATCTCACGTGGGTCAAAACCGTATATATTCTTTCTCAATTGTGAGTTTTTGTTTCCACCTATAAGGAGGATCGGTAAACACATAGATTTGCAATTCTTTGGGGGACAAAGAATTAAATAAATACTAACGCATATGTTAATTCTTGTATTGGAAATAAAAGTACAAATCTACATCCTCAAATGTGGGAAAAATTAAAGTAAAACCCTAATCATTTGACAAAGTAAGCCGATTGGATAATGCAAGTTAGTTCATTGTCCCAAAAAAAAAAAAAAAATAGAGAAAAAGAAAGGCATGAGAAAAGTAAAAGTATTGAATCATGGAGAATGGAAAGCCATTTCTGAAGAGTGACGTAATAATTGGGAATGGGGCATACGTCATCAACAATGACAGTTACAAGAGCCGTTGGCACATTACGTGGAGATAAATTCGCTACGTATTACGAGTTTCAGCTTTTAATTTTGGACTTCGAAGAGAATTCATTGAACACGACTTATTCAGGTATACTGACAAGAAAAGTGCTCAAAGTCCTTCGCTTTCTTCTCAAGCAATCACAACTTCCTTCTCCAATATATCCACCTTAAGGGCAATGATTCTTTACATGTTTCTTGGTGAAAATATGAAAGAGTATCGGGTTGACGGGGATAGGAATTTTTTTGTGTTTTTATGAGTCACATAAAATATATCAATTTGTGATATTTTAAACAAAATTCAATTAACTTGAGAGTTTAATTATAAGAAATCACAAATTTTATGATTTTATGATCAAATATTTGTATTTATTATTTGTGAATTTTTCCTAGTTTGATAAGATTGTAATAATGTATTCACCTCTTTTAACTTTGCTAAAGTTGAAATTAGACATTTATAACGAGAAGAAACTCTTATAATCATGATAGAGGCGATTGATACATTTATTGCCTCTTTTGATTATCTAACATTTTACCTCAATACATTTTTGGATATTTGAAGAAAAATGAGTGGAGAAAAGAAGCAAACTTAGAATACAATTCCATAACAATTTTTGTGTTGAGAAAGTTATGAAATGGACAAGATTCTTTGCACATACAGGACGAGTTCTCTAACTAGAATAGGTGCTCAAAAGCACAAGAACAAGATGGTTGCATGCATCTTTTGATTTGTTGAGATTCCAAGAGCACAAAGTTGGAGACGTATGGTAGCTAGTGAATGAGTGAGTTGGTGATATGTTGTATAGAGTCCCCACTGGCCTGCCAAGTATGTATGATTTCCCCCTCGTCAATTGAACATTTTCTTGGCAGTCACATGAGGTGATAGTTTCCAACCTCCTCAAAAGCTTTACACCTAAACAAAACAAAGAGGAAACAAGTCAAGAATCCCATCGATGAAGAAGAATGAATGAATGAAGTCCATGTCCCTTTTCACAGGTGGCAAAGTTTCACAACACTTTGATTTCTTTTAAATGGAAATAAATATCAACTGCGAATTCCATATGTCATTTTCTCCTCTTTTTACGAGAATTTTGAGTTACATTCTGTGTGTATTTCATTTTTTAATTTTTATTTTAAATAATTATTCTCAAATTTGATAAAAATGTTTTTTATTTATCATTTTTTAAAATCATTTCAAAATAACTTTTTTATAAAATCTTTCCTTTTAAAATGTACAACTTAGAAAAACCTTTCATTTAATTACATTCGTAAGCTCACTGAGTGTAACGCCTAACCATTAAACTGGGCTATTATTCTTTGAAACTCGATTACATTTCTACCAGTAGAATCGTAAAGTGGTTAATATTCCTTTACTTTTCCTTTTATCTTTTCACCTCCAAACAGGTAAATATTACATTTCCTTATCCTCCCAGACGGTCARCTCGGGTGCACCAGTCCTCCACGCCTCATTTTCCACTCATATCTTTCATAACTAGGTTTATACTCATTTTCAAAAATCTTAACATTTTCCATAATATGTTACCTTTATAAAATTCATTTCCTTTCAAAATTCATTTCCTAAACCATTCACTTTCTAAATGAATGAATGRCTCATGCTAGGAATGATGTAGAATACTATAACTACATGCCCATGACATGAAATGCTTACAACTGTATTTAACATACCATTCTACATAATAACTGTACAAGACATAAAACATATGAAAATCCCTATACCGCCACCACATAACACACAACGAAAGAGATAGGCCGGTATGGGGATTTACTTGCTTAGAATCTCATATACAACATATTCAATTTACCTAAAGAAATTTAGATACACCAATACATATGCATTAATGAAATGTGAGAATTTACTTACTTGGAGTCCTTTACGTTAAAGGGTTCTTATTTAAATTTGTAAAGTGAAATCTCTCGACCGTTCTCAACGTTAAGGCGCTCGAAACGACSTAATTGTGATTACAGAAGTGAAATCCATTTAGTACGATTGTTCTGACTTAGATATTCAGTATTTATTCYAAGAATGTCATTTGTCAATTATTAATCTATACTTAATTTTCCCATTACCAATTATTACTTTTTTTAGAGGTATAATTTAAACTCCGTAACTCGAATATTAAATCTAATCTATATTCTCCCACCAATTGACTTTAGGACATAATTGTACATAAGTCATAAATTTCAATATCAAATAGTACTGTTTTCACTTTAAGTCCATAAAATCCAAGTGTCATGGAAGTGGTATTGGAACTCGGGCGTGCGCTCAGGCAGCGAACGCAATAGCCCTGGTCACCTGGGTGCTGAGCACTTGCTGGGCACTAGGCGCTGGGCACTTGCTGGGCACTGGGCGCCTGTTGCTGGTCCCTGTTCTTGGCCAAAACTCAGCTAACCGGCCAAGTCAGTAGACCACCGGCAGTAATAGCTCAACGTCAACTCGCTGAGCACAAGTGAGGAAGACGGCCATTGCCTTCGCAGGTCCCTGTTCCTGGCCAAAACTCCGCTAACCAGGCCAAGGTAGTCGACCACCGGCAACAACAGCTCAGCAGCAACCCGCTGAGCAACAACGGTGATTGCAAGCGAGGAAGATGACATAGAAATCGCCTTCCAGAACCTTCGTTTCCGGTCTACAATTTGGTCGTTCGGCATTTCGGAGGGCATGACCAGATCGATGTCGCCGTCTGCAGTAGAGATCGGCAACAGGACGCCGGATCTGGTTAGCTCCCGGCGAGACCAGGCATCCTGTCTTGTTCTAGTCGAGCAGCAACAACGCGAGGTGGGTAGGGTGTCACGCGGTAGCCTCTAAATGACTGATTTGGTGGCTAGTACGGATCGACTGATGAAGACTGATTCGGATTTGGCAAGGAACCACGGTGCCACAAGTGGCCTGCAGATCGCAAGCAGCGACAAACAGCGGCCACTTCAAGTGCCGGCAGTGGGAGAAGGGGAGAGAAGAGGGAGAAGAGGAGAAGGAGAAAGGAAAGACCATGACGAGCGGTATTGGGCAGACAGAGGGAGAAATGACAGCGACGGCCGYAGCTTAGGGTTTTGGGGAAGGAGATGAACAGTAGATTTAATTAAATAGGTTTTTTTTKAAGTTGGACTGTAATCCAAATTTTTCGGACCYTCCCATTTTATAATTAATCCAATCCTTAAATTAAATTTAACGGGCTTTCTTTCGATAACAGTCTAACTTCCGACTAAGAAACGATAGGCCCACTAGTCGAGTCTCTAATTAACCAAGGACCATAATCCGATAAATACAAAAATTCTGTACTTATTGAAATAATAACCGCATAGAAATTTATCTAACTCTAATTGACATAAATTTATATGATCAAACAATTCATAAAAAGAAATCTCGAATATTATAATTTCTTTCAAAAGTCCATTGTTAGGAGTTGGTGGCGTGGGTTGGTGATGAAACAAAGACAAAATCTCGTCGGGCACTCTGCCGGCCATCGCCCATCACGTGGCAGCTATATTGTCCTCATTCCGCATTCTCTCGCCTCTCTTGAGTGCGTAAATGGCTCTATATTCCTCTATGCGTCTYCTCCAACAGATGCTCGTGCTTCCCATGTGAACTCCTTCCCCACAAGATCCTCTCTTCTTTCTCTCGCCCTCCCTCTGTGTTTCTATCTCTTCTCAGCATTAATGTACATTCTCCTTTTGCCGTGTTAATTCCGGCAATTAATGACGGGCTTTGTTTTTATCAAAAATTCCTTTTTCAGTTCCAAGATATATGCTTCTTGATTCACTATTATTAAATTAATAGATTGGCTCATTAGCACTAAAAGATAAAATTAACTTTGGATTTAAAAAAAAAAAACGGAAAGAGCGTTCGAACATAAGATGTATTCTCTCGTCATTTACACAAAATACAATAAATTTATAAAAACAAATCATTTTTTATCACTTTACTTTCATTAAGCCAATTAATGAACTCAATCTTGAGTCGATTGAGTCACCAAAAACAACTTAAAACTATTTGTCTAAAATGGGAGGATGTGAGGCAAGGTACTTCTTTTCTTTGTAGTCTATAAGACGAATAATAAGTATATTTTGAATACGTAATTTAATTTTTAAAATAAATAATATTTTTCTGACTCCGATTAACTTTATTACCCAATATAAACTAAAAATGAGAGAAAGAAACAGCCTGTGAACAAGATCCAAAATATTCACAAAGAAAATAGATTCTTCTGTCATAATATCTCAATTAATTTATTAATTATAATTATGAGAATATAATATTTTTTTCTTTCTTTCTCCCATTAAACAACCTTGCTTTATGGTCAGCATGCACAAAGTCTATATACTTTTTTAGTGAATGTGTAAGATTTTATATTCGACTTGTACTTTAAAGCTTAGACACTTGAAGAAGAAATTGTTAAAGCAAATTAAAATTATGTCTCGTATTTGATTCATATTTTGTACTATCATATTAAAAAGAATTCTAAATCAAATTTTACGTACGTAAATTATATCCAGTGACTGAGGATATTAAATGATCTAAAAATTCATTATAGCACCTTTTACTTATTACCTTTTTTTTTAATTATAATATTTTGTTGAAAACAAAGGAAGATGTGCTTATTAATTATTCCTCCTTTTATTGTTTTAATAAGAGAATGGGCGTACACCTGGTCCATATTGATCCAGTAAAGAGATCAAAAAAAAAAAGAAGAAGAAGAAGAATAGAATATATAAAAGAAGAATTGGACAGGGGCCACATCAGATTATACGGAGATGGGCCAATCTTCAGGTGGAGAATCTAACACCAATAATAATAATCCTACTTTCTTTTTTTCTTTTTGAGTCACAAAAGAAGCGGTTATTCAGGTTCTCTTTCTGTCACATCCAAAGCTTCCAATAACGTTTCGCCTCTATTTTTATGGTAATTATAAGAAATTAAAAATGAAAATTTTATCCTGCTTATTTAAAATTAAATTGTTCGATTACAATAAGAGGCATCTTACTATGTTTCTTTTTTTTTTTTTTTTCCTTTTATGGTATCTATATCAACTGAGGAAGTAAGAATAGACTCTTTTATTTTTTTAAAAAAAGAAAAAGAAAAAGACTCTTTCATGTCTGTGTCTTAATAGAAAATAGCTGGAAATTTGCTCATTTTATAGTGGCAGGTAGGACCTCTCGTACCAAATGAAGAATTAAGGATGCTGTATATGTCTTGGATTACCTTAATGCCTCCTCCTATGATGAGATTGCTTTATCCAAATTGACACTCTTTTTTAATTCCTTTTGTCATCTTTGACTTTAACGGTACATTACCTAGCGTCCGTACCATATTCATTATTTTCAGAATTTAAAGAAATTATAAATATGAAAATATTAATTTAATTAAGATAATGGCTAAAAGAAAACGTCGGAAATACAATTTCAAAAGTTAAAAGATGACAAAGGGGATAAGAAAAAGGTTAAATTTTGATTGACTCTCATGAAAGTATGATATTGAGTTAAAAGTCCCCTAAAAATATATACATTTAATTCCTCTAAATCTCTTCTCCCACGTATCATTCGTTCATTCCTTTCACCTCGATTTTGTTTCTGACAGTTTTTTGGCGTCACTTAACACAGCTGGCTTCATCGCGGGGTCAAGTTGGACCAGTACAACGTCGCATTTGGTGGTCCCTCCAACTCTTTTATTTATAGAATATATAATAATGTTTTATTTTAACGTCACTCTATCAGCAAATAATAAAATCTTTAATAACGAATTATCTATTAATAGAGCGAGATACATATAAGAATTTAATAGCGTGAATATGATTGTAAGTAATATAAACCCAAAACAATTGACTACATAATATTCTTAAAATTTGTACACCCATTGTGAGATCAGCTAACCTCGTGAGATAGTGAGGCCAGAGACTATTTGAGTAAATGAATCGCAGTAAGAGAAGATCAATATCCAAGCTCGATCCCCATGCTTCGTTTTGTTTAACCATTAACCAATAGCACCACTTCTGATCACAATCTGTTTTGCTCGCGATGATGGTGAGGAAATTGAAGAGAAAAACAGTAGCAGAAAACCAGACCAGTGTGAGTAGGCAGAGGAAGAAGAAGAAGGGAGGCAACGGAGGCAGTCRCTGGTGGCCACTGAATACACCAACTCCAGCGCTCATAAATACAAAAAGTCCYAGCAGGAAGAAAGTCAGCTCATAAAGTCTGAAGGTGAGACTCTGTTGGCCTGCCCAGACTTTATGAGCAGAAATGTAATTAAATCATGTTCTTTCTACTTAAATTCACACCATAATTAATAAATATATCTCATTTGAATAAAACGTAATACTCCTTCCCTTTTTTAAATTACGTCATAATAAATTGATTTTTTAAAATTTTTAAAAAATATATTACATTCCACTTATCAAAATACCATTAAATATATTTTTTTATTCTTAACCTTATTTAATTTTCAAACAATACCATAATTCAATAGTTCTTCTCTCATGCAATTAATTCTCTTCTTCACTAATGTAAGGGAAAAAAATGTCATTTTAATAAGAATTTTAGACTAATTTATTATCTTATTGGTCTGTGTAGAGAAAATATTATTTTTGTCTAAATATTACTACCTCCATTTAATAATATAGGTCATTTTAAGTATTAAATTATTTTATTAAACAGGGCCTAACATATTAATTTATCACTTATTACTTAATACATCCATGCAAATAAATTTAATAACTTTTTATTTAGCAAACAAAATTAATCCTACTCTCCTCTATTTTTACTCAGAATTTGATCAATATAATTTGATTCTGATATAAATTTAAATATAAATTTAAAGGTTTACAAAAATAACAAAAGTGCAAAATGACAGTACGTAGAATTTTGTTAAATTAATTATTAAACACTCTAATTAAATTCAATATTTAGATTCAAATGTATATAAGTAATTTTTAGTATTTAAAAATTCAGTTGCGATTCAAACTTCAATTTTATGAAATTCAATTACGATTTAAACTTCAATTTCATTAAATCGAATCTAAAGCTCTGATTAAATTAAGAGAACGAGAATAGTACGAAACGGGAGATACTGTCTGTGTTTAAATAGTTGATAGGAGGGAAGTGATAKACTAGTTGATCGTATCTCCATTCATATTCTTAAATCACATAAAAATCCATCAGTGCACATCTCATAGAAATCCATCAAATTTTATCTCTATGTTTCTGTCAATCATTGGATGAAACTATTAGTGCCCGGTGACCCTACATTTAATTCGGAAAGGTCGCGATATGACCCAAGTACTGAAATTTAGTTTATGGAAAAAAAAAATGGAGGTATATTGTGGCAAAAGGATTCATAGAGATTAGGGTTTCTTGTTTCCTAATAATTAGGATAGGTTTCATAGTTTCTTAATTTCTTGTCACACGTATTGTGATATATTATAATGATTTCCTGTTTTCTAACTAGGTTAAGTTTCTTAGTTTCTTAATATCTTGTTGCACATATTTATATAATATATCGAAAGAGTTTGTACTAGGTGCTTATAAGAATTGCGAGCTTCTCTAATAATCCATTTTAATCGGAAGAGTTTAACTTTAAATCAGAGGAAGGTTTGATCCAAAGTTCTTTTGAGATGATACTTGAGTTGGCATCATAAGTAGAGATTAAATATAGGACATCATTTTAACTTAAAGTGTATGCTTACCAACTATCCCAAGCTGTTGGGTTTCTTCTAACCCCTTCAATCTAAGGAGTCAATGTTTTATTTTCACTATAAAGTATTGAAGAGACGAATCAGTTGTGAAGTAGCAACAAGTTCAATAAGTTGAGTTTTGAATTGATATGCTATAAATAAGGCTGAGCTCAATGCCTGAAAGAAATTTAATCACTCTTTTACATATAAGGGACTAACAATTAGGACTAGAAGAAAAATATACTATCCTAGGCACTTTCTTGCTTTCAAGACAAATATTTCAATTCCTCCATGAACTAAATAAAAGTATGAAATTACTAAAGTTGATCAAGGGCATTCCACTCTTTTTCTAGCTATCATAAGGTTGGAGTTTTGGAGCCTTCTCCTCACCCTTTCTCCATTATACTTGACATAATCATCTACACTGAACAATGTAGGATATAATCATCGTATATGGATTAATGAAACCTTCCGATGCATTTTCTACTACTTTGTCTGATCATCRTTTGATCCTTGAACCCATTATTTTATTTATTTAATAAAGGAAACTACAAGAAGGTTTTATGTTTAGTCTYCATTAGAGGTTCGAATCGTTTTTAGTACACTCGTTAGTACACATATGTCAATCAATATATTTGGAAAGTTTAAATATATATACAAATCGTACTTATTTTGATCGATGTAATAGTATATAATATGTAATAAGATAGACGAAAAAAGGTGTTAGAGGATATATATATATATATATATATACACATACATAATGTGTACTAAGATAGATAAGAAGAGGGGATTGGAGTAATTAAATATACACACACGTTGTCCTCATGTGTTATAAGAGTTAAGTATATAAAAGGGGTTGGATAAATTAAGGTGTATATATATACGTTGTGCTCTGATTATTGTATTGTGTATATAAATTAATGTAACGTGTGCGGACTAAGATAGATGATAAGAGGGGTTGAAAATATTAAATATATATATATCGTGTTCTTAACTAGCTAGTGTATTAGAAATTTTTTAGTAGGATTGTTTACTTGAAACTAAAACAGTGAAGTATTTATTCATAGGTTTTGATATTGTGTAATTACATTTAGGAATGTATATGAAAATGTGTAATAAAGGATTACAAAAGCTAGATTAAACCTAGATTCTGCCTTCACTCAATTGGGAGGGCTCATGATAAGCTTATGAGTTTRCCCTCTCTATAGCATAGCTTATAAGAAATTAGGGTTTGAAAAGTGATGACCATGTACAATCCGGGCCGCAGTATACAGCTGAGCACTGACCAATCAAAACGCAATAAGAAATAATAAAACGGAAAAACCTTAAAAGTGTGGAAGACTTAAATATATATCGTCATCCAYSTATATATATATATATATAT
>MEJB01000004.1:2286730-2307864 GCA_001752375.1 Rhazya stricta | reverse complement strand
TCAGTGGTCCAAGATGACATGCAATCGGTTTATAAGTGGCAACATTTATAGATCCATGCAACTGAAGGACCATCTCTAGGATCAATTTTTAACCACGGTCTAGTAAGAATATGTGAAAAGTAGCATCTCTCATCACTCCACTTGTTCTTTTCCCTTAAATTATTATCTTTTCGACTTAGTACATTTATAAAAGAACGGAGAAAGTATTTTTTTTTTTTTACTGACTTATATATATTTCAAAAAATTTCTCAATACTCTTCAATCGTGAATGACTCGCTACAAAGACTCATTAACAAAACATAATTCATATCTTTTATGCKTTTAAAAAAAGTAATCACAAGAAAAAAAATTCAGTTTACTTGATAAAAATACTCGATAATAAGTAATTAATTACTTTCTATGTACAAATTATGTTACAAGAATTGTGCAGTAGACAACTCTAACTTACATGAACCACCTACACATGGAGGGTAGATTTGCAAAGCCTTTGAATATCTATATATAKCAAAACTGGAAAAGTTCACTGAAATAGAATACCGAAAACCGAAGAATTTGAAACCSAATGTATTAATGATTGTAGAACTTATCTTCTAATACATTACCTTGAGTACAAATTCTACTRCTCAATAATAACATAATATGTGTATTGTTATTATTTAAACTCTTTCGAAGCCTCTTTTCCTCTAGAATCTAATTATGTTAACTCCTTTAATCATACATAAATAAATATGTATCATGCTAATATTCATGTAATAGGGAGCTAGAAGATGTTTTTGTAAATTTGGAATCTACGGTAGCTTATTGCCTTATCACAGCTATCTTTACAAGTTCGAACCAAAAATTTTTGAGTTCAATTCTTCAAACCAAGCTCAGCTCAGCCTAAATTAATTTTCTTTAGCTCAAAACCGTGCTTAGCTCACTCTGCGAGCTCAAGCTCAGCCCGATTAATTCATCGAAAAAGAAAAAGAAAAAGACATTTCAAATATGAAAGGATATACCATCTAACAAAAATCAAATAAATGAGATATCACTTTTTCCATCAAGTAAAAGAAACATTGAAAACGATTCTGCATTCAACTATTAAATATTATCAGTTGGTCTCCTTTATAATTCATGATTCAAAAATAAAAATATTATTATATTAGTTTTGAAATTTAAAAGAAAAATATAATTTTGAGTTCGAATTCATCGACACTTGATGCTAAACTCAATCAAGACTTGACCCCAGAAGAATTAAATCTAAGCAGATCGGATTCGAACCTACTCCGAGTTCTAAGTACATGATATTCTAGTAGCAAATATTAGGTAAACGAAGGATATTATCTTTAATTACTACATTTCTTAAATGAACTGATATTCAACAGTAAACGTCGTGAGCAATTCTCCTTTAGATCAAATTTGAACCCTAACTCGGGCGAAGCAGATGAGGGATGCAACAAATATTGGGTTTAGCCATGTCCAATTAAAATTATTCCAACMATGAAATGGCTTGTACATTGGACGAAACAAACCCAAACATCAAAGCTGGGCCCTTCTTCCCATCGTGGCCCATCAAGCGACTGTTATCTTCCGTTCAAGGGCAAGAACGCAACGAGTAGTCATTGATCTTCACAGTCCATGGCAAATTGGCAATGGAATCAGCAAMTATGAGCATCTCAAAAATGCTTTTCATGCTTCAATTTCAATTCTTTGTTTCAAACATCCATCCAAGAATAGGAGGATGTCACTCCAAAAATTCCTCCAACACCTTAGAACTGTGAAGAGATGTCATCTCCCAAGTCCTTCGCTAAACCCCAAAGCAAAAATTGCAGACACCATTATCTCGACCATCTTAATCACCTCTACTTGGCACCCGATCCCAAGCACCACAACTACTCTCCTCTCCAACCTCACCCCCACGATAGTCGACCTTATTCTTTCCGACCCACATATCAAAACTCCCAAATGTCTTGACTTCTTCTATTGCCTTGTAAAAAATCAATCTTTACTCTCTTTCAAGCTCAATCTTGAAACCCATTTGACCCTTCTTTTAAGACTCGTGAAATCGAGAACATTCGTGGATGCTGAGAATCTTTTGGGTTCACTCTTGATTCATGAAAAACCCAGGTGCCCTTTTTCTGCTGTAACTTCATTCTTTGAGAATAATTCTGTTCAACCATTCATTTCTGCTAAAGTTTTCAACTTGATGCTTAAAGTGTATTCTGATAATCAAGAATTTGATAGAGCTGCAGAGACTTTTGGTTATATGAAGAATAATGGGATTGAGATCAATGAGAGAACTTGCACTGTTTATTTGATTCAATTAATGAGATGTGATCAACTGGAGTTAGGATTAGAATTTTTTTATCAAATGCTAGAGTCGAACATTGAGATCTCCGTGTTTTCCTTGACAGTTGTGGTTGATGGGTTGTGTAGGAGTGGAGAGATAAAGAGGGCTAGAGAATTGGTTGAAGAGATGGTGGATATAGGAGTAAAGCCTAATATTATTACGTGTAATACTTTGGTTGATGCATGTGCTAAGAGATGGAATTTCGATGAATTGGACAAGATATTAGCTTTAATGAGAAAGGAAGGAGTGGACTTTACTGTTGAGACATATAGGTTTTTAATTGATGGATTTTCCAGTTCTGGCAAAATTGAAGATTCTGAAAAGATGGTTTTTGAGATGCTTGATAAGGGATTCAAAGTGGAGACCTATACATACAATTTGATCATAAATGGGTATTGTAGATTGGGAAATCCTGAACGAGCATTATCTTTGTTCTTTACTATGGGTAAGAGAGATGTTTATCCTAACATTGATACATATTGGACTCTAGTCAGTAGCTTTTGTAGGTCTGGCCAAATGGAGACAGTGAAAGAACTTGTAGAAGAGATGGGAAACACAGGAATTGAATTGAGCCATTGTATGTTTAATACTCTGATTGATGCATATTGCCGACATAGGATGATAGATGAAGCATTTTGTTTTTTTCTCCTGATGCTGAAGAGAGGGTTTATTGCTGATTTTTCTATTTATGAAATGGTGATCAATGGATTATGCGAGTCAAATCAACCTGAAGTGTCAAAGTTGCTTTTGAGCACTTTGGTTAAGAGAGGCATGGTAATTGAAGTGTTTGATTTCATTACACTGATTGAATCAACAATAAGCCGCAATGATGAAAGGTCGGTTTCTAGAGATGAAGAAATTAAAATCACCTCAACTTCTGATTTGTATACTGATCTAATAAACATATTACGACATGGAAAATAGATGAAACTGCTAAAGTTGCAGTTGGAAAGAGTTTTGAAGAGAGAATTATGGAAATACAAATTCTGTTAACTGTCTCAGTCCAAAGTAGAGGATTAACTGCATCTAATTTGCAGTGTTTTCCGCACTCCACCTAATGCTTTTTCTCAAGAGATGTGTGTTTTGCCTGGBTCCATCCATTGCCTTTTCTTGAGAAGCTCTTCCTGGTGATTCAGTTATTTCAAYGATAAGAAGAGAGTTKCCATGCTGATTTTAATTTCAAAATGAAAATKTTGCAGTGCAAAATGATTAGATTGTCTACATAAGATTTTCCTCCAGCAACTATTGCTTTTYGGAYGAAATCCATGACTTTTGGGTTTCTATGGATGAMAAATGTTAACATTTTAGACAACAGCGGCAGACATGGAAAAGGGCTAAGAGACTATATTTCGACGTTGTCCTGATAATCTTGAAGCATCTCAGTTCATTGTAATCTGGTTTTTTGAGTTTCATGTGCCTCCTTCGAGAATCCAATGTGCAGAATSCAGCCTGGAAGGTAGTCGTTCATTGAACTAATCATTTGTACTTTTCTCTATAATGCATTTGTTTTTCCATATTCTTTGCTTATTTTGGATAGAAATTGCTTGTACCATCTGATAGCAAGACTTTTCATGTTCAAATACTAGCGTAAAATATATTTGGCCTGGTGAATATGTAAGTTCCTCTCTTTTCCATTCATATGACTTGCTGAATGGTGGAGGACATCCTGCTCTCTTTGCAGTCATGTTCGTGATACGAGAGGGTTAAGAGTCTGCTAAGATGTTAAAATCTCAGAGAAACTTCSAGACACAGCAAAAAATTCTGGGGCTTAGCCCCTGTGGCTCCATGATATACCATATCCAAAGAGAAATAGGAGAGCTTTTTAAGAGGCTAGAAATTTGACAAGCAAACAAAGAACTTGCAGACACAGCAGAAACTATGGGGCTTGCCCCTGTGGCTTCTTGTGTCACAACAAAGATTTTCTGTTGGTGTTAGCCTTAGTGACTAGGAGGTCACCCTAGTTAACAAGCAGAGAAGTTTATTTGACAACAGTGGACATGCAAAAGAAAAGAGCAATTTGTAATACTGCAGGGACAAAGTTTTGCAGTCAATTTGTCAGGATTAGACTGTCAATTCTATGTTATTTTATTTCTTGTAACCAGATCTGGCAGATCATCAATGATCTTATAGGTTGTTATGCAAGGATTTCACCATGTTTTCTAGTATAAATTTTGGGTTTTCTACTAAACTTCTTTCAAATTTAATATTTCCCCATTGAACTTTGAAYTGCATCTTGAGAGCCCCATTAAGAAACCTTTAGTTTTCTTAAATAGGACGAATTCTCTAAATGAACCTGTTTAGATTTTGGAGTTTGATTGATGCAATTCGGCTTTCAAATTGGACAATATGAGAACAGAGTGAAATTCATKGACGAAACTGAAATTAAGGCCTTTTTTATGTGTACTTTTGGACTTCTGGTTTTGTCGCTTGTGATGGTAGTTTTATTCGGATCCTAGGTGTTCTAGTTTATGTAGAATTAATTAGTTACCTGTTTGATTAATAGTTTTTGCTAAGTTGTGATTGGGGAATCAATTATTCTTAGGCAAGAGAAGAAATGCTGGGAGGTTTGTTATCTCCCTCTGGCGTGAATTAGGCTTTGGATAAAGCTCTATCATAATGATTGATGATATAACTTGGAAAGAGATTTCTTGTTACAATTTTTACCATTCAAACCAAATTCTCCTACTTAGCTGTTGTATTGTCCTGGTTGACATATAGAGGTAGTTTCAAACTATCAGGCTTTGCTTTTTATCTTAAGGAAGTGTTAGACTTTGAACGATCAACTTGTGAATCGAGGAGCACAAGAAAGTAGCCTTTTGTTTCTTTCTTGTTTGACAATATGAGAGTGTTAAGGATTTGTCAATATCTTGATTCAGGAATTTGCTTCAATCTATGTTTCTTCATGATAAGCCACATTAAGGTATCTGAACGGTCTTCTTGTTACTTTTTAATTTTTAGTTGGTTCATATCTATCTCTCTCACACACACACATACAGTTTCCTTAGTTGCTGGATCATCTCCTAAAATATTGAATCATTAATTCTATAACTTCCTTATTTCCTTCTATGCCAAAAACAAGTGTCTCTCCAGATCATCATCATTGGTCACATAGAGAGGAACAAATGGACTCAGAGAATACAAGAAATATATGTTGAAACTGCATCATGCACTTTCCACATATGCAGAAATCTGGAGGAAAGTACACTTCACAGACAGGAAAAACCAAAGATGTTCAAAGCCAAGTTAAGAAGCATGTAGTTTTGGACAGAGGAGACCTCATTTCAATCTAAAGAATTTCACTGGAAAACATTCCCATGGAAGATCTCAGCTACTGATGGTATATCTCAAAAATTCCTTCCTGGTCTTTGAGTTTAGTTTTGGTTGAAATTATGGGTTTAACCTCTGTATGTTGTCAGTGAAGAAACATAAGCGTGAGAAGAATTTTCTGAGTAATATATCGTGTGCCACATACGAAAATTTCTCATAGAATCTCACAAGTGATTAGGTGATGTCAGTCTAAGCATGCTTATATAACCAATTCACTGCACAGGTAGATTTTAAAGGGATAAAGTATGATATTCCTATAGATGAAATGATCTCTAACCCAAGTGTTCATGCCACGAGCAAAGTAATGAAATTATTCACCCAAATGCTAAACTAAATTTGAAGAGTAATATAAAGAAACGAATAATGGGAAGGGAGAAACAAATTGGAATCAATTTTATACTGAAATTTCTGAGATCTTATATTCATTTTCCATTACATTGTTTACAAACATGTTTGCAAAACAACATACCTGTAAATTATTAATTAATCTGATCAATCTGCAATTCATCTTCATCTGGAGTCTAACTTGAGATTTTGTTTATTTAAATACATTTGTTTAGGCATTTAAGGGTAAATAAATGAGATTTGAATAGGTGTGTGTTGATGTATATAAAGTTTGTTATTGGAGCTCTATCATTATCTTTTGTGGTGATACTATTGATCTATTTGCTTGTCAGACGTTTAGGTGGTTCTAGTTTTTGGGTGTTGTTTTATATTGTCCTGGCAGTTTCTATCCAGTGATTATGCCACCATTGTTGGTCTGTTTGCATTGATGTTGAACCTCCCTGTAATCATAAATGAGGCAAGAGCATGCTAGTCCGCTAATTGCCAAATAATGGTGCAACTGCATAATAGAAATTTCAATTGAATTTTAATTCCAAATTTGATCATGATTCTGCTATTTGACAACTATGTTGGATCACATGTTTTGCACTGACAAAGGAATATCCACCCTTAAAGTGGCTGTATTRACCCTGCCTACAGTGGAGAGAGTATTGAGTTATGCAATGGCAAAGTAGGCAAAAGCCAAAAGGAAAAGACTCAAGAGCTTTGTTATCTTTTCATCTTTCTGCCTTCTAGAGTGATATTCCACCACTTTGCTTTTTGTATTTTGTATAACATGTTTTCCGCAAGATTAGAGTCCTTTTGAATTAACTTTTCTAGGCCGTAACATCTATTTTGAATAAACCAATTATAGTTTACTGTTCAGGTTCCATGACATTAATTCCTACTTCTGCTTTTATGAATTTTGTAGAACACAGACCAGAATAGAAGAAACCTTGGAGGTTGTAGATCTCTGATGAACTCTTGCAAATTTTTTRTGATTGTTTATTCCGGCAAGGAGGAAGTTCATGATTGGGTCCTTCACAGCCTGCAACTCCTTGTAATGCTACGATTCCAAGACAATTCAAGGGATGATATAGATCAGCATCATCTTTCCTCACTGTTTGAAAGGAGGGGACTTGGTATGTCATGTGCTTGTGCACTCTGAAAAACGTTATTTCAATTAGCTTTTCACCATCATGCGRTGATACTTTCAGATGGAGGAATGAAGAATAAAGAAGCATGTAATTCCAGAATATGCTCCGAACGCATTCGTGGTCGGACCTACAGCTTCTCCGAATGCTTTTTCACCCTTCACAAAATGGCTCTGAATAGCGATCCCAGCTTGAGATACAATCTCATCATGCACRCCCACTCCTCCTCACACTTGATCATAAAAGTTCAGGTACGCACATTATCCTCCACTCCACATTATGGAGTGATTCACATAGCTTTGCTTCATTGTTATGCATCGAGTGTGTGGTATTCAATAGTTTAGAATACTGTCTTCTAGTGGATATGCTTTTGATGCTGTTATTTTGAAAATTGTTCACTGCAAAAGTTGCATACATGCTCAGTGCTTTTCTTCTTCACTATCGTAAACATTACCTTCATAATAATAAGCTCTCTCGCATTCAGGGAAAAAGTAGATAATCTGATTAATTAAGATGATATTTCTTGTGATATATGTGAGCACAGTAGAGGTAAAAGAAGCTCTGCAGATTGTGAAYTCATTGCCCATATATTCCTGGGGAGTTTTATACATTTGTATATTGATAAGATCATCGGGATTCTATAGTGAGATAGTCCGGAGGGTCGGAGACGGTTTCAAAATTTGTATAATCAAATCAAGTTGAATTTATTGGTATTTCATCCTCAGTATAAATATTTTTTATRCAAGTTCGAGTTCGGTTAAATAWAAAAACTATCAAGTTCAGTAAGCTAAAGGAAAAATGAACATGAGAATATGGACAGAAAAGATGAAAAAATGTGGGAAGGAAAAATGTCGAGTAAGTCTCATCGACATATACTCCCATCCCGCATCGCGTTTGCCCAACCATAGTACGTTAACATTCTTCATCCGACGTAACGATATAGAGAAGATTAGCATTAGCATGGCCGCCGCGTAACGCTCACTAGCAAATCAAGAAATGGTCCAAATCTGTTTTCCCTTTCTTGCCCTTTTTTATGACATTTGATCAATTTATTCTTAATTTTTTTTAACAATATGTATAGTATATTTTAATGGACTACAATGCTTCGTTTTGTATGAGATTTACGAAAAAATAATTTTTTATAATTTTTAATTAAGAAAGTTAATTTTTTTAATCTCAATCRTTACGGTATTTAATAAGTTATGAAGTTAAAATTAAAAGATATTTGAGGAAGAAGGCAAAGAGAGATGTTCAGATAAATCATTTATTAAAATATGCTAAAAATATGGTTGGAAAAATCTCTAAAAAATATGACATAAAGAAATTACACGTTAAAAATATTTTAACCTTTTTTAACAACTTTTCAAAGTATAATTTTTAATTTTATCAAATGGAATGTTAAGCTTCTATCCATGTGAGAAATTCATAACTTCTTAYGCTAAAAACGACGGTGCAGAGGTTATAGCTATTATTTAAAAAAAAAAAAATGGCAAATTCGTTAACACATTTGTCCCTGAGTCATAGTCTGCTCAGGGTGAGAGAATGTAAACAAGCTCTGAGTAAATTCAGTCTAAGATATGAAAGGCCGTAGCAGTAAATTTGGAAATGAAGGGCCGTGGCGTTACCTGCAAAACAACTGGGAGTAAATTTAAATTCCTTCGGAACCTCTCAGTTTGAGCCATAATTTGGCACGTTCTTTGGGAAAATTAGTACAAAACCCACTAACTTAATGCAATCGTCGCCATCCATCCTCAGTACTGGTGAAGAAAGGAAGGAAAATGAGCAACTTTAGCYTCATATCTTCTCTTCTACTATTGTTTATTCTTCTTAGCAATTTCTCCGAAGCTAGGCTTGCAAGCCTGAAGGCAAAATAAAGGGTAAACCTCCACCTCCAGGGCAATGCAACCAAGAACCTGATTCCGATTGCTGTGTTGTTGGAAAATATTAAGTTATTACTAAAAAGACTCAGGCTACTCTTGACTATAAGTAGCTTTGAAAAGGAAGGAGATGCCAATAGTCCATCAGAATGTGATAATAAATACCACTTTAATAGCATTCCCATTGTTGCTCTTTCAATTCGACAGTACAATGCAGGAAATAGTTGATTCAATAATATTACTATCAAAACTAATGGTCCGGTTATAGATGAGTCAGACTCCACCATGCGGGATGTATTGGAAAACCATGATTACCAGACACCATGCCCTAATAACATCGTGCATGGCTCAAAAACTGTATGAGAAGCCTTGGGAATTTCTGATCCTTAATAATATTGGCTYCTTGGAGATCAATTGGTCAGATGCTTAATGAATCTCTCTCTCTSTGTGTATATCATTGAAGTATGCAGACATGTATACGTGTTGTTATGGGACAGTTGTAGCAATTGTTCTGCGTTCCCAGTACAGGACTTTCCGACTCAACTTGAATGGCTTAATGCATTCTCAGATGGTATGGTACAATGAACTGAAACCCGAGTTGAGCTCCCCTGGAGTGTGGTTTCAAGAACTGAAATGCTGCCCAACCTTGAGGTTCTGAAATCTAATTGTCTTTCACTCATTCAATGCCACAATGAACAACCAGAAGCCCCCAGACAAAAATGCATGTGATATTGACATCTCGCGAACTAGAGCATCAAGAATAATATCATATTTATATAAGGCTATTTGATTAGAAACGCACTCAACGCGCGCCAAAGTTGGAAACATTCCGATTACAAAATCTATACATGATATCAGAAGTCGAACATCACGATGAAGAAGAACAAAAGAAGAAACAAAACTGAACTAGAGATCAGATGAAGGCAAKATTACCGCAATAACTGACTATTTTCCAATGATGCATGCTCACTAAAAAGTTGGGTGCTCAAAGAACGTCTCTTCCTTAAAGATATGGCTTTCCTTTCATTTTTCTCTTTGAGAGAAGAGCATGACCGCAGTAGGGGTGGTTGCCACACAGTTTCCATTTTCGTTCGTGATATGACATCCAAATTTTGTTTGTATTTCTCTCCGTGCAGTTGATTTGCTGCTCTGGTTGGTTGCTTTTCCAAATCATACAGATTACCGATATCAAACTGTAGTTCATGTGTCATTACTTCATCATCAGAGAAATAACCATTCTCTTGTATGGCCAGATCATCAAACTCCTCGTCAGATTTGCTAGACCCCTCATCCACGGACCCTTCAATCTGTAAACATCGGCTATGTCATTATGAAGCAAATTGAATATCCTACCAAATTCCAAAACCTCAAAAAGATATTTAGCAAAAGGGAAAGAATTCAAGCTATTGGCATTTATTCTCATCAGATCACCTACAGTTTTGCATGTTCCAACAAAACCAAAAAATAAGGGCTTTGGTATTTTGATGTTCAAAAGTAGTTCAAGTTAATTACCCTCTTAATTAAAAACAATTGTTGGAACAGTAACCCTACTGGCAAAAAGACAACAACATGCTAAACAAGGTGTGCTCAAGAAAGAACTACAGAAGGCAGCGTTTAGCATACAGTAGCTAAGAAAAATCGACYGAAATTATTGAAAGATCAACATATGTACCTCTTCTTGCATCTGTTTCTCACCATCAGTGAGGTCCTCGTCACTGCCGGCATCAGGTGATTCATCAACCTCTTCATCACTACCGTGCACAGATTCTTCCTCCTTAAGCTGAAAGAAGAGATAAAAGCCAAAAAAGGATTAGAAGCAATCACATTACAGTGAATGGAGACTTCAAAAAAAGAGGTTTGGATGTTATCTTTTAATTCGAGATCTGCTTATAAGAAACAAAAGGAGCAATATGATACAAGTTTTATCAGCTGTCTCAACAACAAAACAAATCACATCTTGTAAAAAACATCTCATCTTTTGAATGTAAAGGTCCATAAATCTTTCAAATAAGCTAGAAGAATACCTCCTTTGCTGGTCCGTCTGACATCCTTGGTGAGCTGCAGCACGAAGAATAATATCTACTGCCATTGTCCGTCAAATCACCCCTTGACTCATCGACACTACTGGCATGACTCGTTCCACCAGTATCACTRGGCCAAGCGCTGATCCCAAAGTTACCAAACTGTAGATTAACAGGCTCAGCCTTACCAATCTGCAATGGGCCATACATTGGTGTTCCTATCCCATTCTCCCAGGATAATCCCAAAATTGGTTTGCCATTAACATCAATCGAGTTAACAGGCCAAGCCTTTGCAACAGATCCATCATCATTCAAAAGGGCCATCAGATGCCTAGAAGAACCTTTCCTTTGAATCAATTGAAACATTCCTTTAGAGCTCAAAGAATTGGCAGCACACTGATTTCTGTACTCCTCATCAATTACAGCCACAGTGTTTGTGATGGGATCATAGAGATGGTCTCCGGCCTGACGTCTCCGAAGACAGCTGAAAACTGTTGCATGAATAGCCGCCACACTTCTGTCAACATTTGTATTGTTTATCTTAGGCACCARATGCTTGACTGCKCGTTTGCAGAGATATTCTTGGATTGTTCTAATGTTCCTTATATATTTGACATACTTATTTTTAGCAGGATCCAGTGTCATATATTTTGCACGCACAGCAAACCGCTCCAAATGTTTCTCCTCATTTGAGATGTAAATCATGAATGGTATGATAGAAGGATGTTTCTTCATAAGACCCATCTGCAAAGCAAAACAGGTTCCAGTCAACTTTTGACAGGCAATTAATGACATTCCAAGAAATTTCCAATAATTTAAGTGAACGGATAATTTGTACCACAAAATTAAGGCTCAAGTGAACACCCTCTACTACTACTGATTCTTTTCGCTCTTCCCATGCAGCGATGAGGCGATCAAGGCTATCGATGACCATCTCACTCTGGGCCTTGAATCCTTCAACTGCCATCTGCTTTGGACCAATCACTTCAGGGATGCTGGAATTTCCTTCCTGCAGTGACTTACCAATAGCCGATTGATCAATCACATCATTCTTTCCTAAAGAAGGGTTTGATATTTTAGCTGATTTCATTGCTTTTCTCTTCGCTTTTGCTTCTCCCACAGCAACTGGATCTAAATATTCACCAGCATGGTAAGTTGATGCCCATAGAAGGGGATTTTGCTTTTCATCTACAAAACTTCTCATCATATGCCTAATTGAGTCAGTAGATATAACAGTTGTGATACCCAACCTGCTAGCCTGCACATATGATCATTGCAGAACAAGTCACGATTCCCTCCAACACTGCATGAACCCTATGTTCAAGGAAGCACAGAGTATAAACTAAATTTGAGAATTCTAAGAAGCTAAAGAGCTTCCATACAAGAAATCAATGAAATATTAATAGCTCTACTAGGGATCTCATTGTTCAGATATTACTGGGTAATCTCACCTTAGCAACACCACATTCTTAGCACCTTGAAATGACATTAGTTATGGAAGGACCATCAAAGCAAAAAATACACTTAGAGAGCATGATTTAACAGTCAACAAGGTCAAATTAAATAAGAAAGCCTAGCAACTTCCCATTATCCACTAGTTGAACAATTTTACAAACTGGTAAAAACATACAAATGATACATACATATCCAAGATATCTTATCACTTCACATGCAAATAACAATGGAGGATTGAGCTAGCAAAGAAATACCAGCAAAGCAGACAGTGTGGATTTCCCGCACCCACTAGTACCACACAGTAACACCGTAATGGAGTCCCTTCTTTCTCGGAGTCTGTAACAAGCAAACAGCTSCTTAGACATAAAAAGCAGAGATACAATATGAAATCAAATCGAGTAGTTAACAATAGAATGTTCTAGTGGTGAGAAACAATGACCATATAGAGGTCTGTTGCTAAGGCCCCCCTTCAATAATTTTATGGATGCTTCGGAAAGTAATAATTTAGGTAACTTTTGAATTTCAATGGAATAATTTAAAAAAAAAAAAACTTTCTCGAGTCACCCGTGAGCTTCAAAACATTAGATTTGAGGCGAAACTGAGCACTTGGAACATTATCATTTTATTCCCAAGCTGAGTTCTTAGACGGAGGTCAGACTCATAGGTTACAATCATCAGAACCATCAAGCAGGATCTCGTGAAAAGAAAGATCATCACATTGATGGACAAAACAAAAGTTATGGTGACACTGGTAAGGAAGGGGGAGAAGAAAGGAAACGGCCATATAGCTCCCCTAAAGGATTACATATATCCTGCTGACCCACATGACATATAACTCAGAAAAAAACAATAGATCATCATTGTTGAAGGTACTTCAAGTAGTCACAATAGAATAACAAACAAGCATCAAGAAATGGCTTAAGGAACTCCTATCGCTGCAGAAGGTCTGTGTAGAGAACACTTCCCAACAAAATTATGCATTTGCTTTTTCATACGAGACTCTATCTCAGTATTATATGAAACTCGAACATGCATCACAATCAAGAAAACTTTTCAGATTCTACAACTCATTAATCTAATAATTCTGCATAATGGTAAATAATCATGAAAACAAAATGAAAAAAGCAGAAGGAAACATAAAAATGATTGATCAGATAAGAACAAAGAACTTGCATGGTACGAGCTCCCTCTAAGGAGCCCTACTTATGTGGTTGCTATTCAGACATTCAGCTGCAATTACTCTGTAAGCATTATAGCTGAGCATAAAAGCGGTAAATGTACCTGCAAGCTAAAACCAAATCAGCCCTCTGTTTGGGACCCACATACTTGTACTCAGCAAGAGCATTACAGACAACATCTAAAAAAATCTCTCTATTAACAACTGCAGTTGTGCGCCTTTTGTATGATTCAAAAGGCTGAGTCTTACTTATATCATCCTCCATAACAAAATGGGTAACTCCATTCATTCTATCCATATCCGGATAACTTAAAAGACTGCCCTCCTTGTGAGGGTATACCTTGGAATCATCCAACCCTGACACTTCTAAGCCAGATGTAACAAAATTCTTCCCAAGATGCTCACTTCTCATCATTTCGAACACCCGCTGGCTAATCTGATCAAGAAAAGGAACACTAATTCAGTGAACAGCAGAAAATATGCAGAACGTATCCTCAAATTAGAAAATAATAAATATGCCATCGGCATCTTAGATTGGCAGCCTGGAACCCGCTTCACAATGCAGGAGGCAGAGTCTAGACGTCCGACTCTGCAATCACTCATAACTCAAAAGAAAAAGTAAACTTAAAGAGTAATTCCTTGAGTCTCTACATTCTGTCTGCTCAGAAGTAAGTTTTGAATGATAGCATCTCCATGAACAAATTGGTGGTTAACACGTTGACTGGGAAATGATGAAAAAGTAAAAGATGGAGAACCAATACCAAAGAGACACGAGAACATGTCATATCTATGCACAATAACACGTGCTTCACTGATATTGCTTACATATCAAGATCCACCCAGCATAAAAGGATAAGGCAGTATAAATGGGTGACCATTCCTAGACTTCATAATAAGTTTTAATGACTCAAAAAATCAAGTAGCGTATCCCACAATTTATAATTTAGAGGCTCCAAAATCAGAAAGGTGCATSGACAATTAAGGATATTAAACTAAGCCAAATATTCCAGAATATATATTCAAGAGATAGGAAAAAGACAGGTTTTGTCATTGATAGGAAACATAACTAAGTTCCAAGARCAGTAGGWGAAGCAGAGTAATAAACAATGTGATAGAGATTTTAGCCAAAGAACAAGCACCAAACATCAACGAGACATTGTAACAAGAACTTAAATCAAATAATTTCAAGGACATTAAATTGGGTATTTCAAATGAGCTTCATATCTTCTATTGTACAACTGCCCGAAAATAATTCTTCATAATTGTCACTGGAGAATCCACAAAGGATACGAATCTAAAAGGGAAATAAAGGACACAAGAAATATTTCTCGGCTCAGAGAAACACAAATTGCTAAAAACAAAGTTCCGCATTTCATGATTACGTCCGTCAACAGAAAGACAAGACATTACATGCATTTGCAGAATCCATGATTACGTGAGAAGAAGTGCATTGCCAAAGTATTGATTCAAAAACTTCCAGAGAAAAAAGACAGTAGGAATGCAGCTTGAATAACTTTCTCTAAGCACCGAAAGCACAAGCTCTGACAGGTGGAAAGATATACAATGCCGAATGGAGAAGAAGCAGCAGCAGTCTATCAGGCAAAACATTACTGCCTACTTATGGCAAGTATTAGAATTCCAAAATTAGCATTGAATAAGGACTCCTAGAGATAAAGCCACTGAATCTAGACTGAGAAAGGTACCAAAAGGAGGACTGAGCAGCCCTCCTTTTCCATTTACCAAATTCCAGTCAAAATAATAACATAAGAAAATTGAAGAAACAACCGATATAAAGTCAGCATTGACACCAACTTATGCAATAAACCCAAAGTTTTCATTTTTCACCTCCAAAATGGGAAGAAATAGATTTGCTAAATTAACCTAATAATTCACTACCATTTTTAGACTCGCACTCCTTGCATGGACCCCTTTGCATCTTCCTAAGGACAATTTTAACACATATACATAAATTACCTGTGTGTATGTCACTGCAATGACAAGTGAAAACGAGCAAGAAAAGGGCACAAAAATTTTCCTGTACCTTTTCAGTCACACATACCTAAACCTTAAACTAACCCTCAGGAATCAAGCAATAAGTTCCCAAAAAAAAAAAAAAAAAAAGGGTAGTGGAAAAGGATCAAACCTTGAAAGCATGTCGAGGTTTGCATCCCATGAGTTGCAGAGTGCTCTGCAACACCGAGCGCGTGTACCGAAACGAACGTTTAGCGTCCTCTCTCCTCTTCTTCGGCGAGTCGTCTTGCTCGCCGTCCACCACCACTATGTACAACACCTTTGTCGCCTCCCCAGCCATTATCCCAAAAGAACTGTCCACAAAAAATTCCACATGCAAATGTAACATCAGAAACACAAAATCCAATATCATGACGATGAGAAAAGAGACATACATTAACAAATTATTACACCACCTAACAACAAAAAGAAGAATAAATCAACAATTATCAGCAAACGCAACATAATGCCGAACAATTATCATTGTGATGCGTAATGAGAAAGATGCGAAGAAATCCAACAACCTGAAGATTGCAAAGTCCGCAAATCTTTACAACCCCCAAAAAGAAACCTTCCGGTTAGGGTTTATAGAACGGTGGGGTTGAGATTATAGATATAATTTGAGAAAAAATTCCATTTGAAGCGTGATCTCGCCATTTTTTCTCTCCCCAGGTTCCACGCATCAAAGCTTGTGAGCTTCCACGAGTCTTTCGAAACAATAAACAAGAGACACGCACTTTCTCTCACTAGGAGGATTAAGGAAACCTTTTCTCTCTCTTGACTCTGTCGTTCTTGACTAGTGCACGAATTGACGGAATTAGTCATTCGCTATTTATAGCAAACGTATGGTGGGGCCGACAATGGTRATGGTGTGGTTTGGTAATTTTTCCTTAATCATAGGACCGATATGTAAAGCATTAAAGKGTCAACAACCTTTGTCCTTGCGCGTAGGGTAACAACTGMTGTACAATCAATCAATAGATCGATTTTTTTTTCCTTATTGCTAGTTAAAAGATAAGTAAAATTTATAGAAAGCAAATTAATTTGATTTGTAAAGGTATTTATTAAATGAAATATTATTTTTATTATTTACAATAATAACTATAGACATACATTATCAATATAAGGATTAAGTCGTACTCTTGCATCATGATTAAAACATTAGCTATTTGGTAATGGAACTCAATCGTAATGCCACGATTTTGGTAATAAGAATTGATCACATTTTTTTAACATAATTTTTTAGAAAAATAACTTTACTTGGTCCACTTGAATAATCTTATTTTAATACAAAGATAAAAGTGTAATAAATATTTATTTAGGTCCCCTATAATAAATGTGAGTTATGAAAATTGAAATCTGAAAATTAAAGTTTGATAAGTAATTAAAATTCTCAATATTAAAAGATTTATTTATACACATCTACATCTGAATGTTAAATTTAACTAGACCATTTGATAACTAATTTAATAAAATTATAAATAATTTCATTTTTACACATTTTTTCTTTTTTATCGTTTAAATTTATATTGCTTAATAGTCGAGAAGTAAATATAAAGAAAGAGAATATGGTTAATTTCATCTTCTAAATAAAAAAGTTATTAAACTTATACATCTGAACGTAGTAACTGATAAGCAAAGCTTCTATTCATTAAAATTTATAAAATGATTTTAAAATACGCTTAATATAGTAATGCATTGCAAATTATATTATCAAACAATCTTAATCTAATATACTCTTCCTTTATTCAATTTTACGTGCTAAATATATTATCATACARACAATTATATTAAATTTGTATATCTTAAATTCGACTTTTATTGGGAATATGGTGATTTCACTTCTCCACTCCCCTCCTAGTGATGTATGAGTTTCTCCAAAGAAAACAAAGAGAATATTAGTTTATTGGTGTTGCGTTCACATTTTAGAAGAATAATAATGGCAATTTCCACTGAATTAAGTTGAACGGACTCTGTCTAAGGCAAGTAGCAGCCCCAGCACCAACGTTAGCAATCATCTAATCTAGGTTATGTGTTAATAAAATAAAAAGGAAATAATCAATTTTTTCTCGATACTTCTCAAGAAAAATTTCGAATTGAATCTCAAATTGATGAATTAGGATGAATTTATTCATGCGATTATACATTCTTTAAATAGGAATATGTCTTTTAAAAATCCAAACTTCCATACTTTAATAAATCTTGAAGATTTTTATATTTGATAAAAATATTTTTAATTGATCGAGCGATCCCATGTTACCTTGGATTGGCAAGATTTTAAAATATGATAGAACTTATTTGGCAAACGCTTTTCTTTTTCTTTTTCTTTGTGATGAAGAAAGACTTTGAATGGGTCTGCTCCTTGTTCGGGACCCGGAATTATTGTCCCATAACGCACGGGCAACATTAACGGCTTTGCCTAATTCTATTAGAGAACGAACCGTGATTTCGACTTTTCTTTCTGTACTTCTTTAATATATATGTTTATAAATACATATCACATAACTTTATAATAGAATTTGCTATTTGACGTTTGAAAAATTAAAAAAGATATAGTAATAGTCAAGTACAAAGCATCCACCAAATTATGATCACAACATATATATATAAAATCAACTATGGACAGCCTCTAAAAAGAGAAAGAAAATACTTGAGACGGACATATAATTGTCCTGACATCTTTAAGTGTTATTTTTTTAATAACTACCCTCGTACGAAGGCTTTCTTAAAGTTGTGTGTCTATTTTTTATTTGTTTTTCTTTTTTACCTTCTTTTTTATTTTTTAATTCCTTTAAAATGCGTATCGATTTATAAAATATATCTTGTAAATATATTTTCAATATTGATAAATATACATGACAATGCATCGTCTTGTTACATTCTAAGTATAGGATATATTCATAATTTATCTCTTTAAGACATTATAAATAAACTTTAAAAATGTATTCTTTGATGGAGCTTGGGCTATAGCAATTCGTAGAAAATTATTAAAGCTAAATAATAATTCTTGAGTTATAGTATATTGAAAAAGATAAATAATAATGATTCTTTGCTACATCGATTCTCAAATACTTAAATACCACAGAAGACCTGAATCTCCTTAAAAAAAAAAAAAAAAGAAGCAAATATTCACGTTTTAATTTTATAATATGAATTTTCTTTATTCATTTATTTATTATTATTTTAATATATTGATTCTAACTTCTTCTTTTCTTCTCCACTTCAGCAATCGCAATGCCGACAGCAAATATCTTTGCAAAGTGACACCAAGTATGATGCTATTCTGAAAAAGTTTTTTTTTTTCCCYTAAAATGAATTATATAAAAATTTATTACATAAATATAAATCTTTTTTTCATGGTTGTCACTTATATATAAGAAACCTTTATGCACAAGTAATTGACACATTATAATATCTTCTGCATAAAAAGATTTATTTCATAAACATATTCGATATATTTCATATATTTATATTGCACGATATTAAACGAGATACATTTATATACATGACTATATATAAATACATAAACTTAATTCACAAGTAATACTTATATAATGGCATCGGCGTTATATAGAAAATGTCTTAATGACTCAAATTGGACATTCTACTATACTTTGCTTTAAATTTATTCTTAAACCATTTACTAGAAAGCAAAATTAGAAAATGCCATTTTCCTTTTCCTTATTATTCTTAACTTTTTAAGGGAAATAGTTAAATGATTAGGAGTCTTCGAGAGGAAGTAAATAAAGGAAAGTTGATTCAATAAAGAGGCCGATTAAATAAATTTATGTTGATAATTAATCTTGAACGAGGAAATATATTTTAATATTTTAAGGTCATAATCGTCATTAATATATGTTTATTAAAAATTAACTTGATTTAAATAAAAAAGTCTCAAATAAAATGTAAAGGGAGCTAGTCCAAAGCATGCAGGTTCGCACGTGGCATGCTGCTGTGCAAAGCCTGCAAAGTTTGATGTGTGATTTGCAATAAAAACGACAAGTGACGCGTAGAAAAGTGCCATGAAAAAGAAAAGATTGTTGTCCGAGAAGGATAATTGAGAAAATATAAAGATAATACTGGTGTACTATTAATAAAATCTTTTAAATAATTAAAAAATTACTTAGAAATTTGGGAGGAGATCTTGAATGGCTTTATGAGCAATATCAATAAATGCAATAATTAAAAAGTAAAATGATCGCATTATATATATACTCCATACTGGGATTGAAAAATCAGCTTATTCTTTGAGCAGGCAGCAATTTAATTAAAAGATTTTAAACTAATTTTCCATTCAGCATTAGGTTAATCCGTCGACATCTGCTGGCGCCGGCACACAGTTTAAGGTCATGTCAGCTATCTATTATTATTTCCGATATCTGACGATCTCTAATCAGTACAACTCTTCCTTCTTCTTCTTCTAACTTTACGGCTCTTTCTTTCCGCTTTGTCGGTCAATTTAGGCGTAGCCTTAACGCGTAATCAGCTAACAGGACTCCATTTTTATTTTTTCTTTCTTATCTTTCTTTGGAAGGATAGGTCGCGGTCTCAATACGGTATGTTCCGAGTCTTTGAATATATTTTTTTATTATATTATTTTAAAAAATTTTCACCGAACATCATCATTTAAATAAGAGTTAGACTTTATAAAAATAATTTAAATTAAATTTTAATTAGTTTAATCATATCGTATCTCTAAAAGAAATATATATATTAAAATTGTTATTTAAATGATATTGTGGCCATTTAAAAGTAACATGAAAAGTATAATATATGATATTTTTTAACAAGTACAAGAGGAAATAATTTAAGAACATATTCGAATAAATTCTACCCTCATACAAAATGTCTTCGGAAACACTTTAGTTTTTGAAACTTTGGACCTTTCATTCTCTTGTAAGAGTGTTGAAAATGGAAATATTCCATATAGATAATATGCAAATGAAAACTCAACGATAAGAGTTCAACTAAGATGCTTGCTGTTCAATCGGGAATCTATACTTCCTGAAATTTTCTTCAAATTTGTGTCTTTTTCTAGGTCTTCAAAAATTGTCTTCATCAAAATTTTCACAATGATCAAGAGAAATCTATGGTTCAGTACTGGCATCATTCTTTGAAGAAATCCTAAAATGTGAACGCCAACAATGCGGTTTCTAGTATACCTGCATAAATGGCAAACGGAATCGATTCCTCTCCTTGCTTGCATTCAAAAGCACTAATGAATTTTTTAGATTTTAATCCGCGTTTTCAGACAAATAACTAACGGGTGCAAATTAATGGAAGACTCATAGAGGACAATGCATTATGATGATCTTATTTTTACATGTTTTTTTGTTCGTAAAGTTTGACTCTTTCTTAAAAACATTAATTCAAAACTCAACTAATATGATACCACAATTTACTTACTGATTGATTCCAAATTGTTAATAAATTTCACAGTCAAAGGAACCATATGCATGT
>MEJB01000004.1:2164177-2266491 GCA_001752375.1 Rhazya stricta | reverse complement strand
GAAGTGAATAGTGCGTCCAGGTAGAATCAAGGTGCTCGGGTGGCAGCTGTTGGAGATGCTGACGTTTCTAAAGGCATTAGGGAGGGGTCAGGGAGTGGTGGTCTGGAATAGTAGATTTGTATTTGTAGTGGTCTTGCTGAGCTTTGTTATGGCTCATTTTTTTCTGTATGTAAGCCATTTATTGTTTCTTTACCAATAATTTTGTGTTTAGTTATCGATCTTTTTTTTTTGCGACAGTATCCTTTTTGATTTGTGTTTCTTTGGTATGATTGACCAGTGATTCCAGATTTAAAATTTTGCTTCATGAGATGTCATTTTACACATGATATTTAACTGTTTTTATTTAATTTTTATTATTTCATGAATATTAAAATTTAATTAGGCAATTTAATCATCGTCTTTTTACCGTCTATGTATTTTTATATGGGTGGTTGATCTTAACTTACCTATACTTTTACCATCCATCTTGAAGTGCTACTTGCCTGACCATGACTAATCAAGAAAGTTGCTCCATTTGATCGGGAGGGACCTCAGCATAAGTTGGCTACATATACGTGACTAATGGGCTTTCTCCTCCCTCTCTTTTTTCCATTTTTTTTTTTGGAAAGATGACGACATAAGTAACATTTTTTTCTTTATTTACCGAGTACTGGCAGGATTTTATTTAGAAAGAGCTAACTAATATTTAGTAACTCATTGTACTTTGTTATTTATAATGAAGGTCGGGCATTTTGAAGTATACAGTGACTTGTTTTTATGTAATTCTTCCCTAGTTGAGCGGGATTGCGGTGTATTGAGCGGGATTTCTTCGTTATGCTTGAATGTTCATTTAAATACTTTGATGGAGTACAAGATTGAGTGTTAATATATATGTAAAGTTTGAGAGGGTAGATTGAGACTTCTCCATTACGCTAGGGAGGATTTGAGAGGGTAAGTCTAATGCTGTTTTTTGGTTTGTTGGCTTCTGTCTACCTGAGTGGTCATGGTCCGGAAGGGTTTTCCGGTTGTACGGGGCGGGCTAAAACTTGCACATAGGCCTTTAGTTGGGGGATTGCATCGGGTTGAATGCATTTACTTTGTTTAAGTTCCTCATTTAATTTGCACATAGGCCTTTAGTTGGAGTATTTCTCTTCCATACAAGAAATAATTTCTGCTAATCGGCCAGTTCATAACGGCGATTGTTTCCATTGTTTTTACCAAATCCAAGTATTCACACCTTTCTTGATCAACCGTAGGTAAGTTTCAATTCTTTAAGTGGGTTTCCTAGTTTGTTCTGTTAAAGTATGTATCGCATGTTTACCACTAAAATTTAAGTATGAATGCTATTAAATTTGGTTACTTTGACTTCAATTCCTATATCTCCGGTGTTTATCTTGTTTGTTTTTGCAATTTCAACTTGAGAATATGTTATTTATTTGTGCTCATTCACAAATGCGCGAAAGCTGGCATATTTCATTAAAATGTCATGAGGCCCTCCAGATACTTGAGATAATGCCACTTCGAGATCCAGTTCTGAATTTGAGTTTGAAATGAAAGTTCCATTCTTTTTAAAGATATTTTGGGTAGTTTTTGGAATTGAGGATAGTTTACTGCTTGACAANATCATTCTAGAAGAGGGGAGGGTGCAGCATTCTGCTACTAAGTTTTGCCCGGACTGGGGCTTGACTGTGATCCATCAGGTTGTAATGCCTGAAAAGGCGAAAGCATTTGTTAAGTTTGACTTTCCGCCGCAAGATGTTGCGTACAAAGAGAAATTGGGCGAGGATGAGCTTGTGGATTATTCTTGTGCTATGGGAGTGCAAAATTTGGTTATGCTAAGGAGGAGTYATTAAGGCGGAAAGAGTGTATGAAAGAGGGGYATTATAGTCGGGTTTTTATCAATTTCTTGGAGGAAAAATTGACGATGACGAAGGAGTTGTATATGGTGGAGAATAACAAGGAGATCTGGAGGAAGGAAAACGAATACTGGGGCGGTTAAGTGGTATCCCAGGCACGCAAACAATGAGTGATCGAAGAGTTCTTGAAAAGGAAATTATTTAATGATATGTTTTAGGCTGGATGGAGCMAGTAATGGGTGCGGGTTTCGTTCAGGCAATGAAGCAGGTATTTGCTATGAATCCTAATTTTTTGATTCCCATTGCTGAGGATTTCCTTTATATGGATCCTCCTCGAAATGTTTGTATGCCTTGGGATGCTTGGTTCGTATTTCCGTGGGAGGTGAAAATGGACAAGAGAGCTCGGCCGAGTACTGGTGCTGAGGCCAGTCCGCAGGGTCAAAATGTGGGGGATGGTTCAATTAGAACTGACTATGGTTCGGCTGGAGATGCTAATGACCGGGAAGCGAATAGGGTTTCTGAAGAAGATGCCGTGTGGGTAGCGGATGAGAATCAAGGTGCTCGGGTGGAAGCTGTTGGAGAGGCTCACGTTTATAAAGGCATTAGGGAGGGGTCAGGGAGTGGTGGTCTGGAATAGTAGATTTGTATTTGTAGTGGTCTTGCTGAGCTTTGTTATGGCTCATTTTTTTTCCAGTATGTAAGCCATTTATTGTTGCTTTACCAATGATTCTGTGTTTAGTTATCGATCTTTTTTTTTTTTTTTTTGCGACAATATCATTTTCGATTTGTGTTTCTTTGGTATGATTGACCAATGATTCCAGATTTAAAATTTTGCCTCATGAGATGTCATTTTACACCCGATATTTAACTGTTACTATTTAATTTTTGTTATTTTACGAGTATTGATATTCAATTAGGCAATTTGACCGTCGTCTTTTTACCATCTATGTATTTTTATATGAATGGTTGATTTTAACTTACCCATACTTTTACCATTCATCTTTAAGTGCTAGTTGCCTGACCATGAATAATCAAGAAAGTTAGCTCCATTTGATCGGGAGGGACCTCAGCATAAGTTTGCGTACATATACGTGACTAATGGGCTTTCTCCTCCCTCTTTTTTCCTTTTTTTTTTTTTTGGAAAGATGATGACATAAATAACATTTTTTTTCTTTATTTACCGAGTACTGGCAGCATTTTATTTAGAAAGAGCGTAACTAATATTTAGTTACTCATTGTGCTTTGTTATTTATAATGAAGGTCGGGCATTTTGAAGTATACAGTGACTTGTTTATATGTAATTCTTCCTTAGTTGACCTTTGTTGCGGTGTATTGAGCGGGATTTCTCCAGTATGCTTGAATSTTCATTTAAATACTTTGATAGAGTATAAGATTGAGTGTTAATATATATGTAAAGTTTGAGAGGTGGATTGAGACTGCTCCTTTATGCTAGGGAGGATTTGAGAGGGTAAGTCTAATGGTGTTTTTTGGTTTGTTGGCTTCTGTCTTCCTGAGTGGTCATGGTCCCGAAGGGTTTTCCTGTTGTACGGGGCGGGCTAAAACTTGCACATAGGCCTTTAATTGGGGGATTGCATCGRGTTGAATGCATTTACTTTTTTTAAGTTCCTCAATTAATTTGCACATAGGCCTTTTAGTTGGAGTATTTCTCTTCCAAACAAGAAATAATTTCTGCTAATCGGCCGGTTCATAACCGGCGATTGTTTCCATTGTTTATACCAAATCCAACTATTCGCACCTTTCTTGATCAACCGTAGGTAAGTTTCAATTCTTTAAGTGGGTTTCCTAGTTTGTTCTGTTAAAGTATGTATCGCATGTTTACCACTAAAATTTAAGTATGAATGCTATTAAATTTGGTTACTTTGACTTCAATTCCTATATCTCCGGTGTTTRTCTTGTTTGTTTGTGCAATTTCAACTTGAGATTATGTTATTTATTTGTGCTCATTCACAAATGCGCAAAAGCTGGCATATTTCATTAAAATGTAATGAGGCCCTCCAGATAGTTGAGATAATGCCACTTCCAGATCCAGTTCTGAATTTGAGTTTGAAATGAAAGTTTCATTCTTTTTAAAGATATTTTGGGTAGTTTTTGGAATTGAGGATGGTTTACTGCTTGACAAAAGAACAAGCATGGTAATTATTATTGCTTTCTTCTTTATGTATAATTGTACTATTTTGGTAGTTAGAGAGAACATATGGGCCTTAGAGGGGCAAATTTTCTTCTTAAAGGTTAAGGTGAAGAACCCTTCTGATTCAAGTTATGGGGTAAAAACTTAATCTGCATCATCTGATTTTCTGGTGAAGGGAAGTTTCTGATTTGGGCTGCTTGGAATGTTTGTAACTTAGTTGCAGAAGTCCTAGAGCTGTTGATAACCGGATATATTCTTGCATCACTGTCACCTTAACCTGATTCAATTGCTTTTTAAGATGTTAGTGAATAGAAGTGTGATGGTTGACTCCAAAAGATAGAAAACTATGCATGGTTAACCCCCCCAAAAAAAAAAAAAAAAAAAAAGAAGAAAAAGAAAAAGAAAAAAGAACTTTTATCTTTTGCTATATTTGCAGCCTTCAGCTTTATGTTCTTCCATTCCTGACATGGTTCAGTGGCATATTTTATATCTTCACCCTCAACTTTCTGTTCGTAGGTTTGAAGAAATCAGGCATCATGGATAAAAAGGAAAAGCACAGAATCTTAATGGTGTCTGACTTTTTCTATCCCAACTTCGGTGGAGTGGAGAATCACATATACTATCTATCACAATGCTTGATAGAGTTGGGCCATAAGGTAATTCAAAGTCCTAGTTTTGTATTTCTTGAAATATTTTTCTGTTTTCTTTCTTGTTATATCCTTTTGCAGAGTTTTCTAACCTAAACTGAAACGCAAATAGAGTGAATGAAATTTTATTTTCTTCATTCAAATTTAAGCGATTTTTTTCCTTAAAAGCAATAAATTTAAAGCASAGGGTGTTGAAGTACGGGAGATGATTGTTTTCTAAATGAATTAAATCACAGGTAGTTGTTTTGACTCATGCCTACAAAAATCGGACTGGAGTGAGGTATATGACCGGTGGCCTGAAAGTTTATTATGTTCCATGGAAACCATTTCTCATGCAGAACACRTTCCCAACATTTTATGGAACACTTCCAATTWTRAGGAATATTTTGATACGGGAGAGTATATCAATAGTYCATGGACAYCAAGCTTTTTCCACTTTGTGCCATGAAGCTTTGATGCAYGCACGCACAATGGGTTACAAAGTTGTATTCACTGATCATTCTCTTTATGGTTTTGCTGATGTGGGAAGCATCCATATGAACAAGGTACTGCAATTTACACTAGCAGATGTGACCCAAGCTATCTGTGTCTCWCATACAAGYAAGGAAAACACAGTTTTGAGATCGGGTCTGCYGCCTGAAAAGGTTTTTGTCATTCCAAATGCTGTGGACACAGCTATGTTCAAGCCTGCTCCAGAACGACTCAGCAGTGATGTTATTGTTATCGTTGTGATAAGTAGGTTGGTTTATCGGAAGGGAGCAGATCTGCTTGTTGAAGTGATTCCAGAAGTATGCCGTTTGCATCCCAATGTAAGTATATTTGTTGATATGGCTGATGTTTGAAGGTCTGAATTGTATACATGTTTATCCTCAAGCTTGTCACTTCTGAAATTCCTTTCCTGCAATATCATTTCAAGAAAAAGACATCAAAGCTGATGTTATTCCTTATATCTTGAACATTTTCGGGGCTTTTTTTTGAGGTTGGAATTGGATATTCATATTATTGATGTTAGAGCAGGGTACAAAAATAACCAGAATTTTCTGAAATTTTTTCTCATGTTATCCTCGTACTTAGTTTAACCAATGAAAGCAGATTTAGTTAGTTAGTATTTGCCAAGAACCATTATTTGGGATCCTAAAGATTTACTTTTCTAACCTTTAGGTTGTGAATAGAAACACTAGCAGTTTTAGAGTCTGTTAACATTTAATCTGTCACTTGGACACAATTCTTTCAGGTTCGTTTTGTTATTGGAGGAGATGGGCCTAAAAGAGTGCGGCTCGAAGAAATGMGGGAGAAACATTCTCTTCAAGATCGGGTTGAAATGCTGGGAGCTGTTCCACATGCCAGAGTACAATCAGTGTTGATAAGTGGGCATATATTCTTGAACAGGTACAATCAGTGTTGATAACAAGGAAGAAAAGACAAACCATTTTATAATTCCTCATTCTGTGAGTGGTAGATGGAAAATTTACACACAACATTTACAATGAACGTCATGTGCTTACAGAAAAAGGGCGACAGAGAGTGAGAGACGGATGAAAAATAGAATTGTGCTGTTGAAATATTCATACTTGCCAGATTCCGTTGCTTGTGGAAAATGTAAACCTAAATTGTTCTATCCTTTCTGGAAACTACTTGTCCTTTGACCACGAGAAGATATTCTATATCTGGAATAGTAAAATAGTAGGTAGACCTGCAGAAATGTTCCACTAAGTAAACCTGATGCTTCTTTTGTGTTACACTCTCAGTCTCTCTCTCTCTCTCTCTCTCTCTCTTGCTCTCTAAAACACACATACTACACTTGTGTAGTGTGTCTGTGCACGTACAAGTTTTGTCTGTAAAAATCTTCCTTTTAACCTCTCTATATACCTGATTATTTTTGATGCCTTTGGCAGTTCTTTGACTGAAGCTTTTTGCATAGCCATACTGGAAGCTGCTAGTTGTGGATTACTGACAGTTAGTACACGTGTGGGAGGTGTCCCAGAGGCATGTAATTCCCTCATTTTGGCTAATATAATGAATTTGGTTGTTGTGCTAATAATCCAAAGACTGCTAAAGTTTACATACATATTTCTTTGAAGTTACAGAAAACATGTGCTGACTGCTGATTTTGCATCTTCTATTTTCTCTCTCATTAGGTTCTTCCAGATGATATGATTGTTCTGGCTGAGCCAGATCCTATTGATATGGTTCGAGCAGTTACAAAGGCTATACATATACTTCCYCAGATTGATCCTCAAGATATGCATATACGAGTGAGTATGGAAGTCTTTCTCCTTTTTCAGTTAAGAATTGTCTTTGACTCCTTTAAGTGATACATCTGGCCAGTATCTTAGTTAATGAAATGATAYATGATTCATTACTCCAAAAGTATTAATTATATGTTAAGTCCACCCTGAGTTGTCTCTTAATTTTGCATATGAAAATTTTGGCATTCTCTAGTGATCATCTGTTCCTCTATATACGCCACACTGTTGCAGAGGTGCTAGTTTCCGTACCTTCTTAGGGTAGGGGGTAAAATGTGTTACTGTAATGGATTTTCCAAATTTCTTGGGAAGGCAGATTACTAAATACTTATGTTGTTCGTTTTTCAGCTGATTACCCCAGAGGCTTGACCGTCTATTCCGTGATTTTCATCACCCCTCCCATTTGCAATTTAGAAAGATAGACAAAAATGCAAAAATAAGAGAAAGAGGGGAAAATAAACAAGACTACTACTTCAATTCTGTTCACCATTTAGCGTCAAATTTCTTAATCTGCATATTTAGCAGAAACAGAAATCCTTTTAAACGTGTGCGTATCGCATGCTTATAGTTGTTAACCCAAGTTATGCTGGGCAGGATGGTGTAGGGTGAGATGAGATGGTCACTGTTGATGTAATCTCAAAGATGGTATACGGCTGTGATAGTCATGTTTCAGCKGTAAATAGTAAAATGCTTGAAGCTGGTGAAGAGGAAATTTAGCTGAATTATTAAAAGARTTGCCTTGTTCACATCTTCGGCTATGGCATCACTCTTATGAGCAGAAATTCGACTTTGTCTAGATTTCTTTTGTGGAATTTTTATCGTATTATATCGGGTCTGATGTTGCAACCATAGCATAACACATTTCCCCCTGTTTAATATGATGATCTGAGCATTCACTTTCCTGCCAGATGAAGAAACTGTATAGCTGGCATGATGTTGCCAGGAGGACGGAGATTGTATATGATCGTGCCTTAAGATGCTCCAAACAACATCTTTTAGAACGATTATCTCGGTATGTAATGCAAATTTGTACATAGATATACAAATTTGTTTATCCTCCTATAACTGCAATGARTGAAATTACATCTAATTAAGTTGACCAGAGTTGTAGCATCGAATTTACTTGCACAAAGTGCATCTCAGGTAATCCTAAASACACTTCAATTTTGAAAGCAAGGATGAGAAATTGAAGGTGGTAGAAAGCTGTTATGGGTTTAAAGGGGTAATTAATCTCGATTTGCTTAACGACTTACCATTTTCTAGGTACCTGGCTTGTGGTGCTTGGGCTGGGAAGCTCTTCTGCTTGGTTATGATCATTGATTTCTTACTCTGGCATTTCTTGCAATTATGGAAGGTATGTTTTAAGAGCCATTTTCTCWTATTTAAAATCAGCTGCTTTTTAAGTCTAGAAAAATAGTCCCTATTTTCTTGGTGAAGTGATTCTTTTTGCAATTTCCGCAGCCCGACAGGGACATTGAGGTGGTACCTGATGTAAGACTTCTYAGGCCGCCTCATGGAGACGTGTCATCGGAKCACTAGTGGGTATAGGATTTGGGGGGATCAGGGTTCCAACCAATCTGTGAAAAAGAAAAAGATTGTTCTTTTTTTGGATCATCCAATATGGAAGTCTGCCCTTATTTTTCTTTCTGGTTCATGCCACAAATGCTCTGCCACATATTCCTTTATTTATTTAAGTACTTTTCTTTTTTCTTCCTTTTTTTTTTCTCAACTATAGTCCTATATTTTTGTTGTTATTTTCATATTAAAAACTCAGTGAATGTAATTGGTTAGCTGTTTAGTCCCTAAGTAATTCAATTTGAAAATTTAATTCATTAGGATCTAAATTCTATTACTAATATTCATACTTTGAGTTTAATGAAGAAAATAAATATTTTAGCAAATAAAGAATTAAATCCTTCTTATTTAGCCAAAGTCAGTCTATCTCTTCGCTTCTAGGTAGATGATAGATGGTAACCGATGCTAGTCTCGGTAGCAGCGCACTGCCACGTTCGCTCAAAATTTGAATTCTCTTTTACTCTACAAATCTCTCATGCTTTAATCTCTACACTCTGCCCCAACACCTTCTTCCTTTCAAACCCTAGAAATCAAAATCAAACCTTTCTACTTTTCACCAGCTGCAACAAATATGGACCCACCTCTTCTTACCAATTTAAACACTGCAACTTTTCGCTSCAATACCAATGGCAACAGCTATGGTGATTACTGTTACTCACCTTCTTCGCCTCTCAATCAAACTCCTCCGATTCAACTCGCTCCCAGCTCACCTTCTGCCGAGAAGAAGAAGACGACCAGAAAAAGTAACAACAACCTCAAAGCCCGTCCTAAAAGTAAAAGCAAGAGAACAGGCCATCGTATGCGTCTGCCAGCTCTCTGTGCCGCTCGTATCTTCCAACTCACTCGTGAGCTGGGTCACCGCACAAATGGCCAGACAGTAGAGTGGCTCCTCCGCCATGTTGAACCTGAACTACTCTCCTCCTCCTCCTCTTCCTCCTTCTCTGCCGTTGCTCAGACGGTGTGGCCGAAGATTGAAGAGCAGGAGTTTGAAATGTTTCCGCCGGAGAAAGTGCTGGAGACCATGTCTTTTACTTCACTACTGATGCAAGCAGAAAGCATCGGACACCAACGACGCCGTTGTTAGTTAGACCTCCAGTACTACTTTTTCCCTCTAGTGTTTTTCTTCTGGTTGACTAAGAAGTAGAAGATTGACTAGAATCATTGGAGATTTTGTTTTGGACCAGTGTTGTACTTATTGTGGTCTTACCATGATTTGGTCTTTGTGATAGGACCTCCTCAGAATTATTGCTCTCCCAATTCTCAACAAAGACCAAATCCACCTTTCGGTTATCCAATTCTATTACTCTCTACCAAAATACTATACATAAATTTGCAATTCATGTACATACTCTACAACTTATGTATTCCTATGCAAATATGGTGCCATAAAAATTCATGCAAACTGCAATGCAATTTTTCAATTCCCATCTTCTAAATTTAATTCTTCTGTCACTCTCATTCCATTTAATTAATGATAAATTATTTTAATATCAAGTGGAAAATATTAAATATATTTCAGGTATAAAAATATAAGTTCATTGAAGGATTAGATTAACAATTGGGTTCCTTAATTWAAAAAATTATTTGAGATTTCGTTATAATTTTAGGATAGTTTTACAATTAATTTTATTTTTTATCGTTTAAATATACTATTTYAGAAAAGGACAAAAAGAAAAAGGTAACTATGTACTGTGCACCAAAGTTTCTTTCTAGACCATATACAGGGAAGGTAATAAGTACTTAGGGAAGTATATTGTAAATGCAATTAAAGCAAATCTAATTATACTCAAAATGAAATGCATCTTATTATGGTACCAAAAAATTGAAAATTAATTGTCTACCATATTTCTTAATCAAAATTATATCACTATAATTATCCTTCAGTTTTCCTTCAAAATCCCAGCTATAAAAAGGTGCATTCCATTGAGATACTTGCATTCTAGCAGGCATTTTGACTTTGTGCTATTATTCGTATAGCAATAAAGATGAAGATGAATTTGCAAGTACTTGTTATAGTTAGCATTGCCACAAGTCTAGTCACTGTGGCTTTAGCTACGGACGGAACAGCCACTTTCTATACAAATTATGTTCGTAAGTAATTCATTTTTAAAAAAGCGGTGACTAGTTTCTATCGAAGCTATTTTAAGTCAAATGGCATGCTAAGAATATTAATTTGTGACGAGGAAACTTAATATGTAGCATTTTTTGTTTAGAGTTCTAATCAAATGTTTGAATTGCAGCCTCTGCATGCYATGGCAACACGCCGCAGGGCGTTATGATTGCGGCCGCCAGCGATCCACTCTGGAACGGTGGAAAAATCTGCGGGAAATTCTTTAATGTGACATGCACAGGGCCAACAAACCCCTTTCCACACCCTTGCACCGGTAAAAGTGTGGTGGTGAAGATTGTTGATCACTGCCCGGGTTGTGGTGGAACCCTAGATCTCTCTAAAGAAGCCTTTACTGCCATTGCCAACCCTGTAGCTGGGGTTATTAAGATTAGCTATTTTTAGTGAGTGGAAATGACTAAAAAGTTTCTTTCTTCTCTGCTAATTTTGATCTTGCTAAATTCTAATTTCGCTTGTGCTTTAAGGACGTAAATCAAGGCCGGCCTCTGGGGAGGAAAAGGAGGAAATCTACAGAATTGAAATTTTATGTCGGAGGAAGCAGTTTCTTGTTTACGATCATTCCGAAATACAATTATTCTCTGATTTAAATGAAAAATATTTCTCTTTTCGGTTTATGGATTTATTGATATATCTCGATCTCCTATACTTTTCTTTTTTCTTTTTTCTTTTTCTTTTTCTTTTTTTGTTTAAAAAAAATTATGGACAAAAACGAAACTTGAGAGTGAGAATGGCGAAGAGAATGATTCTCTCTCTCTAATTAATATGCACATCTGGGTATGAAAAGAAGCAAAGGAGAGGGTAAATACGATCAAATGATCTTAAATATTATTTATTTTTTACCATAACTTTTAAAGGATTAAAATCATGTATTCACATTTAAAGAACTATTAAACTATGATCAAATTTAATTGATGAGAGTGGTTTGACATTCTCATTCTTTAGAAGAAATCAAGAGTTTAGGCAAAATTTATCCCTACAAACCCAGTTCGAAGGAGATTAGATTGGACTGTGGTGTGAGCTAAAAGACACCTCCAACTCTTGAAACTCCTCAATGACGATGCAGTAGTTGGAGAAAGAAAAGAAAAAAAAAAAAGAAAGAAAGAAATATTAATTAATATATCCTTCCATTAAAAAAATCTGTTAAACTCGAACAGAAGCTAGTTTTCAAGGTCATTTTAGTCCGGAAAAAGAAAATTTGAATCAAAGTCTTCTTTTCATTCCAAAATATATTTGAATGATACTTTTTTTTCATATAAATTCATTTTTTATTCTCATTGTTTTTCCCTTTCTTCTCCTTCTTCCTAAATCCTCCTCTCCCAAATCAATGGCCGGTGCCTTCCACAACCATCATCGCTGCCTCCTCCATCAATTAGCCCATCTCCCCTCCTCATTTAAGAGCCTCTTTAATAATTAAATTCAACAATTACATCTGAATCAATTAACTTATTTTTTGCTCGATGATCCATCTCACTATCGTCTTTTCCTTAGTGCATCCGACCATAAATTAATATAAAACAATACCTACTATTTAATTATCTTTTATAAATATAAATAAACCATCTTGACTATTAGATTAAAAAAATTATCCTAAAATATTGTCTGGTAATAATGAATGAAGCTTCTCTTTTTCTTTTTCCTCCTGGGGACATAGTTGGGAGGGGGAGTTTGTTTCATATGTCGAGTTGATCCCTTTGAGTAAAAGTCTAGGTTCAGTTTTTGCTTGGCATGTCCTTCAAGTATAACATTGCTTACCAGTCTTAAATGATTCTACAAATTTCACCAATTTCATAAACTAAATTCATTCTGATAAGTAATACTTTGTCAGTCTAATTATGAAACCCTCTATCGGATCAGGTCCATTATATATTTTATTATTATTTTTTTGAATCTAAATTTCTGAATTCATTGTTACTGGAATTGTTAAAAGATTACAAAAAAATAATAGATTAAGACACCCTTAATCACTAACTAAACCACTTCAATCGCAAAGGCTTTTGTTTGCAAGTGTGGAGTACTAGAAAATGAAAGCAACATTTCTTGCCTTATAAATATACACTAGATTAGTCTTGTTGCTTTTGGGTAGTGCTTCATCCGAACAGGTATCGTGCTGTATCATATAAGAAGGTGATTGGGATCCTTATTTAAGTTAAAGAATATGGTGATGCATGCTGATATGGAGCCCATCATTTAAGTATTATCATTAAAAATGTTTTTAATTTGATGAATTGAGTATTATGACTTCATATTTTTAATACATTTTTGTCGTATCGATCACGATATGATATGTATATATCTTAATTTTCAAGAGAAAAAAAGGAATATTAAAATTAAAAGATATATACATATCACATTTCAAACTCTTTCAACGTAACTTAGCGTCACAAGTAGGATTAAACTTAAAACTTCACTTTCAATTTGATTGAAGAGTTCGCTTATTAATTGTACCAAATAGGTAAATTAAATGTGATTTACTTTAATTTAAAATAAAAATTTAAAATTATTTACTTTTAAATTTAGAAAAAYTGTCTCCTAAAATAAAAGTAAAACTAGAGATACTATCTCTTTTTAACAAAAAATTGTATACTTTATAATGGCATAATTTCCACCAATAATATTACACCTACTTAATTTAATTATGATAAATCTATTATATTAGTGAATCAACAATAATATTTTCCAAAAACATTTTCAAATCTAGGGGAAAAGATAATATTGGTGCGAGATTAGCGAGCCAGAATGTCAAAGTAGTATTAATATAATGGCAGAAGGCAAAAAGCATTTGACCACTCTTGCTTACTGGATCAATGAATTACTATGTACGTGACTTGGCCAAAGTTCACAATAGCCATATTCAATCGTCTTCTTTTGATAGTGTTTACATGCTTTAAATTTTCAAATCTATTATATTCTCCGTTTCACTAATCAAATCACGATATTTATATATTATAATATATAAACAAGGAAAATATCAAAAAATTTAAAAATATATACACATTATAATATAAGTAGAACACGAACGATAATAGAAAGTATATTAAAAGATATTCAATTTTTTATGAAAAGATCTATAATACCGCTTTAAACAAAATGGTTCCGAATCTCTTCAAAATACATTTTTCTATAGCCAATTTTCTAAAATAGAGGAGAAAAGATATTAGACGTGAAAGATATACAAATAATAATAATATCGTACTTTTATTGACGTCAAAAAATATATTAAAAGATCCTTGCCAAAAAAGAGTATAATGAAAAAAATATATTATAAAATATGTATAATAAAAAATATATTAAAAGATTTACGATTATATGGAGGAATTCATTCATCGTATATAAGGGCTAATAATATAAGGTGGAAAAAGAACGGAACTGTCCTACAAAAATGGCGATGATTGATACATTTAAGACATTGTTGGTTGAAAAAGGGTGCATACATATCCTGTCCTTTGAGCAATGTCCGCACTATTTTTGAGGTCAAAAGTGGCCAAAAACGTTGAACCTTGGACGCAAWATCTTTGAAGCCCATCATTATTACTCAGTTGCATAAAATTTTTCATGACATTTGCATTAGGTCACGTAGAGTCATCAAGAAACCTCAACAGCATAAATAGGACCTCTCTCTAATACTCCTAAACACGAAGCAAACATATCAGAACAGCTTCTATGGAGCCTTCAAACTTTCGATTTGTCTTTTTCCTGATATCAGCATCCCTGATATCACAATCCTTTGCTCTTTCAGACACAATTCTAGATAAATTTTACCGATGTATCAATCTTAATTCTGACCTATACATTCCTTTTGCTACAGAATTTGTCACCCCAAACAACGCTACATTTGATTCCGTCTTACAATCTACTGCACAAAATCTTAGGTGTTTGACGCCTTCTATGCCGAAGCCTGAACTGATTTTCACACCTCTGAGTGAATCCCACGCCCAAGCTGCTGTTATTTGTTCAAAAGAACTTGGGATTCAGCTTAGAGTCCGAAGTGGAGGCCATGACTATGAAGGCATCTCTTATACATCTGACATGGAAGCCCCATTCATTGTTGTTGACCTTGCCAAACTCCGATCAGTCACTGTAAATATAGGAGACAACAGTGCATGGGTTGAGGCCGGCGCCACTGTTGGCGAACTTTACTATAGAATTTCAGAGAAAAGCCGAACTCATGGTTTTCCTGCTGGCCTTTGTTCTAGTTTAGGAGTTGGMGGGCACATAACTGGAGGAGCATATGGTTCCATGATGAGAAAATATGGTCTAGGAGCAGACAACGTGCTCGATGCTCGATTAGTGGATGCAAGTGGAAGAGTTCTTGATMGGCAATCYATGGGTGAGGATTTGTTTTGGGCAATTAGGGGAGGTGGAGGAGYTAGTTTTGGGATCATTCTTGCCTGGAAGATCAAATTGGTTCCTGTTCCCGTAACCGTGACAGTCTTTACCGTTCCAAAAACACTGGAACAAGGTGCTACAAAGATTCTCCACAGATGGCAACAAGTTGCTCCTAAAATTGACGAAGATCTTTTCATCAGAGTCATCATACAAKTGGCGGATGGTGTTCAGAAGGGTGAGAGAACAGTTCAAACTGCCTACAATGCCTTATTTCTTGGCAGAGCCGATAGACTTMTCCAGGTAATGAATGAAGGCTTTCCTGAATTGGGATTGACACGAAATGATTGCATTGAGATGAGCTGGATTGAATCAGTTCTCTACATTGCTGGATATCCCAGAAACACATCCCCTGCAGTTCTGCTTGACGGCAAGTCATTATTCAAGAACTACTTCAAAGCAAAATCTGACTTCATTAAAGAGCCTATTCCAGAGGCAGGGCTTGAAGGGCTTTGGAAAAGACTTCTGGAGGAGGATTCACCATTGATGATTTGGAATCCTTATGGTGGAATGATGAGCAAAATTTCGGAATCGGAAATCCCTTTCCCTCATAGGAAAGGAGTCCTATACAAAATCCAGTACGTGACAACTTGGAATGACGAAAGTAAAGAATCAGCAAGCAAACATATAGATTGGATCAGGAGGTTATACAATTACATGGCTTCCTATGCTTCTATGTTCCCAAGAGAAGCCTATGTCAACTATAGGGATCTGGACTTGGGAATCAACAAGAATGGAAACGCAAGTTATATTCAAGCAAGTGCATGGGGTACCAAGTATTTCAAGGACAATTTCAACAGGCTAGTAAGAATCAAGACTAAAGTTGATCCTGATAACATATTCAGACATGAACAAAGCATCCCTACGCTTTCCTTATCAACAAGTATGGAAGTAGGAAAGAAAAGAATCCACTGACGCAAATGTTACTGATTTCCTTATAGCATTATTTATTATTTTTACTAGTTTGATATTAATAATCAAAGTATTTTGACATCTTTTTCATTTATTAGTTGTTTATGCTTTTTAATGATATGTGTACGAGGATGAGAAGCCTAGTAATAAAATTCTTTTTAGTCGTAGAATTATTATTGGGACAAATGATAATTCGTAAAAATTAATCTTGTTTACCTTTTTTATAATCAAGTGTAGAGATATCGGTTGAATAAAAGATAATGAATCTCGTACTATTATAAATAAGAGAGTTATTTATAGAGARAAATGAAYTTGAATATAATTTAAACTTAATAAACAAGTAATCGAGAAATTACTTATCATTGAACTATGAGGTTTTATTCATTTGACCTTGCATGATATATATTTTCATTCATATTCCCTTATGTATGACTTACTATTATTGATTATATTTGTAGTATACTAGTTTACAGTATTAATATAAGATAAATGAAAACATGTGATCATATAATAATAAATCTACTAGTTGTTCTCTTAAGAGGATATAAAAATGAAAGGAATAAAATATTATAATTTTAATTCATTTGATAGAAGTCGATCAACTTCTTCTTCCATTAAATATGGGTCACGAAGCCTTACGAGATCCTAATATGGAGTTATGAGAATGCACTAATGAGTTTAATATTATTTTTGGTAGTGACAAAATAACTTCAACAGATTATAATCGACAAGAGTCACTCTAGGTACTCTATAGCTATCATGAGTCAAACATCAATACTTGAATGAGATAAACTGCAAAATTAAGAAACAAAGAGTTAACCCAGCAATGCAGGCCATGGCTGCAAATGATTCTCATAATCTTATCAAAAAGATCTTGAAAGAAAATAATATTATTCATGCACAAATGTAATGGAATCAAGCCAAGTGTATCTAACTTTTGTCTAAGCCATTAATCAAAATAGACCTTCCAGACACTCATTCACCTACTACACACTTTAAATTATGCATTCAGCAACCGTGACAAATATGCATGCCAAAGAAGCAAAGTGTCTTGCAGGTAATTGCAAAAGAAAGAGATTTGAAACATCAAACTATACCAAATCAGAAGAAGAGCTCTCAATATAGAATCAAGAACCAACATTATTATCTTATAAAAGTCGACCTGATACATTTCCACAATAGAAACACTTCTCAACGATGGCAGCATTATCTTACAACAGAACCGACAAAARTACATTCACATGACAAATATAGCTTGATAATCCAAGGGATATCAAGCTATGCTGAAACCAGTACCAAAAGAAACCGAAGAATTAAGCCTAAAATTGTAGAACTACATGTTCACCTCATTACAAGCAGTGCCAACTTCCAATCTAGTACCCATGACTGATATCCATACTTGAAGACAAAGAATGGAACTGTAAGAAACAAAATTACAAATAATATCAAAATCTTTTTAAAATTTTATACAAATTTTTGAGATAAGTGTATCGTGTTCTCCGTTTTCTACAATCACAACTTCATCTTCTTCTCGATGGCTTTGTCTTTTTTCTTTTTTGTTTGCAACTTCTTGTCTTTTTTCTTCCTTTTCCTTTTTTCTCTTTGATAGAGTTCAAATTAGTGCGATAATTGTAAAGTATTTGATTATGGAACGGATTTATTGCACTCATTATATATTTTCTTGATGTTTTATCTATTTAAGACTTTTTAGAGGTAGTGGGAGTAAATGCGACATTATATTATTCATTTATTCTTATTATCTACGGAGAATTTTTAGAGATATATATCCCTTCTAATTAGTAATTTAATATTTAAACATGAACTTTCATTATTAGATTAGATTTTAAATATTTCAATTAATTAGTTAATATAATCAATGAATTATTGTTGTTTCCTATCATCTATATATAGAGGGAACGCAACAAGAAAGATAGAGGGAATTGTCAATTACCCATCATCCATCCTATTATCCATTATTCATCTTCACGTGTTTTGTTTCTATGTTCTTCTATTTTTGGCTAAGGGATTAAGCACTAGTTCAATTTAACAGTGAGATCTAAATGTGCTTATACAATCAGTTTATAGCAAGTGTTTATTTTTCTTTGTAATTATTATTTAATGGTTGTTTCACTTAATTGAATATGGTGTCTAGATATTTTGTTAAATTTAATAGTTTATAGCCAAATTAGACCGGGCAAATTCGTAATTATTTATTGTAGTTTAATAGAGTGATAAATTTACATAATTTCACCTGCTATCAAAATAAAATATGTGAAAAAGAAATAAAGGGAGGGCTAATTTGATAAACCTAGTATGTTTGGATTTGTCTATCTATTAGAGAATAATTAATAAGACTTTTTCTTTTAATTATCAAAGGGATTGATTGTTTAAAGCTATCTTTGACCACTATAACCAATTYATTTATAAATGTTGAATATTRAATCAATAAGCAATTGCTTGAACTAGCGTGGGCTTAATTACTTTAATTATAGTCTTCTTTTATTGAAATTTTATTTCAACAATTATTGTTTTATCTTTAATTATTTTCTTGTTTAATTTTAATTTTAACCGGAGAGGGCCTAACTTCTAAGTATTAAGAAAAAAGATTTATTATTTTTAACATTGAACGGCATTATAAAAAGTAGCAAGTCAAATTGAAAGTTCAAATATCTATTTGATTAATATCTCAAATTTAATTAATTCAACATTCAAAGGCATTATAAAGAAAGTAATTTATAAATAGTTTACATTCAAATATGTAACTTGTACAAAGTAATTATAATTCGAATAGGTACAACCACATGTTGCAACTAGAATGCAGCTGCTGCGGTACTCTTGTACTAGAAGCAAAGAAATCTAATTTTTATTTCTTCGAATTAATTATAAAAATACAAAACAAAGTATCTTACTATAATATTAGGATCGATAAATTAACTTTCCCGAATATACTTCGATTTGTACAAAGATTGTACGTGATGTTGGAGAGATTTGCACAACTTTTATTTTTTCTGGGAAATTGCATTTTTTTTTTCTTTTTTGGGTTAGAGATGAAGAGATTTATAGAACATGAGTTGACAAAAATAACCTTAACAAAAGAGTCGGATTTTATTCGAAGTGTGACAAAAATAAATATTTGTAAATAGTTAAATAATAAATTTCATAAATAAAAATCACTTATACTAATCTATAAATTAAATCAAGATAAATATGTTTAATCAGATTAAATCGACTTTAAATTAGAACATATCTTAAAAGAATCGTGCCTTTTAAGAAAGTTAGTGGCATCTATGTCTTTTATTCATTTCAAATCAGAACACGTCTCAAAAACAAATCACGATTTAATGAAGGACGTCAAGATAAGTCAAACGGTGATCTATGAATAAGAAAGGAGATCACTATATTAATGATTTTTAATTTATTACATAATTAGTGAATTTCAACATCAGTGAATCTAACCTGGGTTTTCTTCTCTCTTTTTTTCTCCTTTCAGTATAGTTTATTAAAAGATAAAAACCCATATCGGGTAGAGTTCCTAAAGTTGATCCAGACTCCCTTTTTATATTTCATTTGAAAAGGAAAAAGACAAACGTAGCATTTATTTGAAAAATCTCTCTAAATAGAAACTTAAGCTATACTACTATGCAATTAATCTGCAAAATGGAAACTTAAGCTAGACATCATTCTGATAAATATACCCTAAAGATGGACAAGTTTGACTACCCTACCTACATTATGTACAAAACAAAGCATTTTTTGTAGCTGAAGGGGGGAAAAAAAAAAAAAAATCACCATTATCACTAGACATACGACCTAGGAACATTCTGTGATAAGAATCTCATGTCATATTCCAAACTAGTCAACCAATCCAGTCTTCTTTCAGCTGACATTGCCATAAACATCTCTCTCCAATCCGCATCCTTGAACATTTTAAGTGCCTTCAAATATGTGTTTGCATCAATATCTTGAATAGACTCCAAGCACTTAATACACTTTGTGATTGAGAAAGAGCAAGATTGGGCGCTCTCCCCGTCATGGTTTGAGATTGGTATTTTTTTGCATGCCATTTCAGCACATTTCTCATCAGATATTCCAGAAGGGAATGCAATTTCAACTGATTGCTTCAAAGGCTTAGCTGCAAGAATTGACCTTGATTCCATTTTCCCTTGAATTTGATTCAGTGGAGAGGGAGATCGATGTCTAACACTTTGTGGAGCATCATTTCCACCATCACTACCATCACTTCCAGAAGCAAATGGAGTAGCATTGGTTGATTCATCCTCTAAGCCAAATTTAGCTTCTCCATCCCGAGAACATTGAGCTAACTGGGAAGAATTTTTACATCTTTCATCTGGATCACCATAGATTATCCTTAATTGATTATGTAAAGGGCATCCTCTTCTCCGGAATCTCCTTGCTACCTTATTTACCTACAATCCAGGTGGGGAAACTTATCTACTGACAAAATTTTCAATAAAAGCACAGGAAAATCTTAAAAAGGGGCTACCCGCACTAACCTTGATGTGTGATTCCCATACATCATCTGTTGCAGTTAGCTTACTGCACACTGCATCCCAATTAAAACCAGGTTGTTTTAACAGATTACTGAAGTTATAATAGCGTATCCGCAGCGAACTGAATTTATTTTTAAGTTGGGTGTGGCTGTAGCTCTTTTTAGTCTTTTCATTAAATGCAAGCTCAATATTTTTCCAACCTCTCTTGGAAAATGTGGTTTTAGGTTTGTTACCTCTATGAACCTCTTTCACCATTAAATGAATCAGAATTGTCTCTTCTAAAGCTGTCCAACKAGCTGGATCAGGCTCTGCCATCTAAACAAAGGAAGAAAAATATGTCAATGTTGTCAAAGGAATATAGTTGCACTAGAAGCCATTGCGGAATGATAACATAACGAAGAATATAACCAAACTAGCAGAGCAAGGCAAATATTACTCCCCACTCATTTCATCCAAGACAACGATCTATAGAGTCTACATCCCCCCAAGACGGAATTAAAAATACTACTCCCGACTCAGTTACGCGAGGTGTCAAGGAAGGGCAGTCTGATAACATTGACCACTCATAAGAATATCACATAAAATTCAGCAAACGGAAAGATCAAGAATGGCCTCATGGCTTACTCTAAGTCATAACAGTAACCTCCAGCTATAGACATTTTAAAGAAACCTTTAAACTTGATGAAGAACATATACATCTCCCCAGTCATATTAGATGCGATGACTACTATATCACCAAATTGTACCGCCATACTCATACCTTTCTGAAAATAATTGCTAAGTATCCCATACTATTCGCTATCAAATCCCTTAATTGATTGATGTTAATATTCATGAGGAAAGTACTCAGAAACTCAACCCACAGAGGCAAACAAGGAGGAGCTAATGAGGATATTGAGCACATATGTCATAACTGAACASGAGTCCAATAAGTGCTAATTAGCTACAAGGATACATATTCAAAATAACGGAGCTAATCCTTTACCTTTTTCTCTTATGTAAAACTAAAGTAAAGCAGCACTGTTTGCAATTTTACAGAGGAATTTTGCCTTCGGTCAAAATCTTTGTATCATATTTACTACAGCAAATTCAAATTATAATCAAAGAGGAAGGGCAATGAAAAGGGGTGACATTTAGATTTACCACAGCACAGTATTAGGCAAACCTACCCCCAATCAAAGGGGGGAGAGAAATGCCCAAACCTTTATACATTATTTCTCCAGAATGGTTGGCGTGGCTGCTATAAGGCAGTAGAAATATGTAATTTCCAAAAAAATGCACATTTGACAGACCAACAGACCACTTGCTTAGACTTGAGGGATGTCAAACTTGTCCTCCGTTCAGTTTCAATAAAAATGGTAAGACCATAGACAACAAGAACTTTGTAGCATAGCAAAGAAACCAAACAGCCATTGAAAGAGATAGTGCACAATCAAGAGAGATTAATCAGGTTAAAAAGCATTGAAAGTTCAGTTTTTTTATCAACTCAAATCATATATTTGTTTGGAACGCAGTAATAAAAGGGACTATTAGTCGAACTACGGTAAAAAAAAAAAAAAAAAAAAAATCGTAGATTGCATAATGCAAGAATTACAACAAAGAAATAATGCAAAATGGAAGTGCAGGACATGAAAATCAAACGCCAACGCAGGTGCGGGTTAGGGTTAAGTTGGAATGGAAGAGAATACATAAATACAAAACAGAGCAGAGAGAGAGAGAGAGAATGAAAGGGGAGATTACCTGAGTAGAAGATGGTGAATCCATAGTGCCAGGGATGATGTTTATTGTGAGTRAGAGTCATCGGAGCAGTGACGAGGTGCGAAGAATGTCACATTTTTTCTCGGTTTAGTATTTGAGGGTTTTCATTTTTCTTTTCTCCTTTCTGGGTGAGTTGGGTGGGTCCATATGGATTACCTTTTTTATTTCTCTATTTAAAATTGAAAAAAAAAAAACTTTCACATTTTTTATTCGGAATTGAATTTTGAACTTGAAATTCAAATTTCCTATCCATTTTTCAGATTTTAACTTATCATCAAAATTTAATACACTAATCTCACATTTCAATCCAAATATATCGACTTGCAACCCAAAATCCTGCGATTAAAATTAAATATATTTTAATATAATTTTTCTAATATTTGTTAAAACAAAATAGAACTACATCAAGGCCGCATTAACTTTATTTTAATTATTATATTATTTTATCTAAAATGTTATGTCAGTCAAAAATATATTTGAGTCTTGTACACATATAAAATTTATTATTATTGATACATTCTTTAATTTTATTATCAAAACTACATTAAAGATCCAGCTTCAAAACCAAATCCTAAGTACAAAGCTTTGTAAATTGCAGACTTTTATCACTTTTAACATTTTGGCCACATCTGTTATAGTTTTTAAAACATTTCTTGCTATTCTCAAACTTTCCGGTTCCAAACCCAGAGGAAGAAGCCCATRGAMTGATCTGACAAGACTTGGATCAGAATTCAGGGGTRTTAGATTAAAATAACCTATTTTTTTTAATTTATGCATGTACATGACCTGCATTTTGTAATTATTTATTTCTTGACATAGACATCACTTAAAATGGCGCTTTAATGAGATAAAGACGCCTCTAATAAAGGTGTCATTACTGTAGCAGCTATTTTCTAGTGAAATTAAAGGTGTCAGTGCAATGGACGTCTATATTTAGCTTAAGTGTCACTTGTACTGACGCTTTTAATAAAAGACGCCCATCACAGGGGCGTTTTACACCAGCATAGACCCATTTTTCTCACATGATGTTGAAAATAGCTTATAATAATCTYAACATTTATGTTACAACATTTTGAATTCTAGAAAGAAGGAAAAATATTAACAACATTCGTTTCGTTCGATAAATATCAATTGATATTCACTTTAAACATTCATAACATTTATAAAACAATATCGAACAACATAATAATGTTCAAAAGAATACGAATGTTTGTAACATATGCGTAACCATAGCCATGTAAATGACTTTCAATAGTCCCAAAATAAGCACGTTCATGCAATGGAATAAAACATAACTATGTTCAATACAATGAAATCATGAACTAAATGCTTGATTTATCCACACGATGTCCTGAACAATTTCTTCCATTATGACAAGCTCTATGCTAATTTCCATATCTTTGAGGAGAATCGGGATGTCGATAGTCTGCATTGTTTCTAATCCTCACACTTTGAACACTACCTCTTGAATTTCCCTTCATATTCAGCTTGTAATGAATAAGGTTGAATGGAAGCAATCTCCAGAAAGAATCATTTGAAATTAGGTAGAAAATTTTCAATATATGCTTTCTGATAGCGTTCCTTCGAATACACTTCGTTAACAAGCTCACCCTGCTTGTCAATCTCGATGACGACACACAGAAAAAGCATGAGAATAAGGAATTCCAAATAYAGACCACTTATGACAATTGCACCATTTCACTCATCTCGATGATATAGATCTTGTTATCCCATCCATCTCCTCTAGGTATAGACTTTACACCAAATAAGTCAAGTTGAGAATTATATTGCACCACTGTATGTATACAAATTTATTTTCATTGTATGAAAACTTCCTCCATATCCTTGGTGCAAAAGGATGTCTATTATGAGCCACTTGTTCACGATAATCTGTAAAACACTTCACAAGTTTTACCASTATCAATTCCACCAATGCTTTGATTGGCAAAACATGTCATTTCTTCAAYATACTGTTCAATGATTCAGACAAGTTAGTTGTCGAGCATCTGTTCCTGTATCCATTATCATATGCAAGTGCCCATATTTCACGATCAATTGCATTCAACCAATCAAATGCGGCTTGATTCCGACGTTTAATCTCATCCACGATTGCACTAAACTTCGCTTGATTATGCTCTGTCCCTACACTGTATATAAGATTAGACAAGTCTCTATTCTTAAATTTGACATTGAAATTGGCTTTGATATGATACAAACAATATCTATGTACTGCTAATAGTGGCTGCCGCTCTCTCATTTGGCAGACTGGTTAAGGTATATCGTTGTGATGGTCTGAAACCAAACAAACTTGTCTCTATTCATACATGACGTCTCAATAATAGAAAAAATCATCCCCAACTAGCAGATGACTCTCCATCTACAATTAGAAAGGTTAGGGAAAAATACATGATTATTTGCATCATATGTGCTAGCAATCAAAAGAATCCCATGATGTGCACCTCTAAAAAATGTGTCATCCACAGAAATGACAGGTCGACAATGTTCRAACCTGTCTACAGATGGTCAAAAARCCAAAATAACCATTCAAAAATTTCACATCATCGGTGCTCCTCGATAGTGTTTCCATCTAATAATTGTTCCTTGGTTAGAATCTTATAAAATCTACATATATGCTAGAAGAATTTGAAATGTTGTACCCTAATCTTCATAAATTATTTCTATGGGCAACTTTCAAGCATTCCAACCCTTCTTGTAAGAGCAACTATATCCGAATAATTTTTGGACTTTGGGGATAACAACACTAACATGTACTTCTAAATTATCACGAACAACGGGGGTAATGCGTGTAACAATGTATGCAGCCTCCAAATTTGAATGGGTTTTTTTCTCGTTTGGACAAAACAAGTATGTTCTTCACTGAAAATTGTCACCTCCAATTGATGATGAGTGCTCCTTCGAATGATACGAATATACCACRTATATGGATATTCATCGGTTATATTGAGCCGTCCATAATAATGTAGTGCTCTTTGCAATGACATACTTTCTACCTCGTTCAATGTGTCATTGACGAATTGCATGAATAACCCTATTTCTTATTATCAAACCTCATGCGAAYTCGGAGGTTAGTGTTTGTTTCAAATCAATGATTAATCCTGAATTACTCCGATCAACATTTAATTATTAACTCAATCCCGYATCCTGAAATGAACTGTATGTTTCAAAAGCACTCCAAGTATGGGATGCCTCGCCTATGTTGGATGTTGGATTTGAGGGAGTGTTAGATCGTGAAATCTGCGTAGTCGGTTTCTCATCTGTCTTGGGGCCTCCAAGTGATRAGAATCTGGATATCCATCTCAGTTCGATGTGCCCTCTAATGCATCCATCGTAATTTCGGGCCTTAYATTAGTCAGTTAACTTGAAACCAAATTTACCACCTCAGTTATATGATACATAGTTGGATCCCTAGGAAATTCCTATGTCGATTGTGGGATGAACTGGTGTTCGAAGACATGTTTTCATAGTCACACCCATAAATGTAGACAATGTATTGCTGCTTGTAGCAGATTGAAATTGATCCCTGGACTGCAACAAAATATGGACATGTGCCAAAGTACTTGCGACTGGGTTTGAAAATGTGAAATCTTATTCAACATTTAAATTCCAATCATTTCCCATAAGCAATGATGTATAATCCCCCATATTAGCTCAATTAATTGAAGGACCTTCAATATTAATGTAAAAAAAAAAAAAAATAGCCTGCACACAAAAACTCCTAACACAAAAGATTTAATTTATGGAACATAGCATAATCTCCAAAACATAAACGACAAAAAATTGCATTTACAAACTATAAACTAATGTTGGTCGAAAACATATAGTGTGCACATCATAAATGTCAATTTATAAAATAAAAATAAAAATCATACGTATATCGTGTCCCAAGATATAGCAAATGTGGGACGCCTAACTTGCTTAGGCCTCTCATCAGGACCCTGTTGGTCTCCAACTGCCGCGCTACCTCTCTGAGGTCTCCTAAAAACTCATAGATGCTCATCTGACTGACCAATATTCATCCCAGTAGACTCGTCTGGGTGAGTGACACACTCCACTAGCTGAGTATACAATCGCATAGTTGGATCGCTAGCATAACCCGTCTCATCATTTGAAATAGTGCTTGATGTTCGAACACCATCACCAGTCTAACAAGGCTTATSAAGGATAGACGGATCAAACAAGAGTCGTTCTTTAATGATGACACCTCAAATTGATCGTTTATATAACTGTGTGGCTTCACATCATCCACCCTCTGCTTGTCCCTTGTTTTCTCTGTTGGATGAGCCTCCCTTTGAACTGATGGGTTTTCTACTGGATGTCTCTCTCGTCCTCCTCTGGCACCACCCTATCTATTTCGACCCTGAACTTGATCACGGGGTCGAATAATTGCCAGCTGGACAACGACAGTGGTAGCTACTGTCTCCGCAACTCGATCTACATGATAGTCCGWCAACAATGTCATGCAATATTAAGTTACAGACCTCACGRATGGAATGAAATATGAACCTCGAATGGGATTCGTGTATGAAATACCAAAGTCTGCCAGCTCCTGAATGTGGATTAAATCCAAACTCTRCAAATAAAAAAATTAATGTATTGACAAAATGAATATCAARTATTRAATGTAAAAGTATAAGCAATAACTCACAACAGACTGTGCAGCTGCCCCTGTCCACTGAAATCCATCAAGTGCTCTACCTCTATGCTAAGGATTACTGATAATAGGCAGTGTAATTTGAATACTAATCCTGATAGTCTAGATGCATATGCATAGCAGTGGATGTGACATCAGCACTGACTCTGCGATCACGACATGTGTCCAACTCTTGGATGTACTCAGCATGTTTATTGTTCTAAATACCACTATATTACCTCTCAAGCCCGTGACATGCAATTCCGTAGTATAACTGCTTCCGCGAAAAGGAATCCTCTACTCCATGCCAAATTGTCTCAACAATCGAATTGGTCGATAATGCTCGAAAATCTTGCRGCATACGAGTGGGACTTCGGGGCGTCAAATGTAAGACTCAACTACATAATTCTGGGAAATCATTGGGATCACATCATCGTAAAGGGTCCAGATAAACTGTAAAAAGATTAATATTTAAACAAATATCAAACTTTGATTGAATTAAATGAAAAAAATGGATATATTATAGAAAGTAAGGAACTCTTGAAAATTATGTAATACTTGCGATATCCGGTTTCATCAAATCTAGTTGATCGCGATAAGTGACTAATACATGCGTGGGCAGCCAATGAAAATCAAGGCTTGCTGCCCATCGTGCGATATAGGAAGAATCTCGAAGAATCTCAACTCTTGCAACATCCCTCGGAATAGGACATACTATAAGAATGTGCTCCCACGCTCGCAACTATTAAAAACGTAATACACAAACTGCATTATTATTTAACTAATATATGCAATGACTGTGCAAGGGAAGTGGTGCACATGAAGCAATACAAATAGGGCAAAACGGTGGATCCCCAACTCAAACATCCCGAACAACATAAATCCTCAAGTTATAGCAAATAACGAAGATCAATCTTGTTCTCAGAGTGATTTGCAAAAAGCATACTACCCATGAGATACAAGATCAAGCAACAAGCCCCGCCTCACATAAGTAACATCATCTGCATCATCATYCARGGGCCTCATAAATTCTTTCTCAAGAGCCCGTAACAGAATACGATTCCCATGATTTGCAAAACTGGGATCTAAATCCTAATAAGGTCTCACAATAACTCTGTTATTGCTCTATACCTCGATCATATCGACCGCAAGTGATAGTGTCGCTATCAATGGTAGACTCCATAATACAGCCACGTCCTGTAGAGTGATAATGTCCTTCCTACAATTGAGATTGRAGGCATGCGTCGCTGGTCACCATCTCTGAATCATCGCTRTCACGAACGCATGTTCAACCTGAGTGCAACGGCATCAGGTAACCCTATCAAATCCCGCAATGTTTATAAACTCCCTCACTCTATGCGACGCCACATCKTACCCCTTCTAAAAATTCTCATCTTGTTTTCTAACTTCTAATGYCGTCTCGACATAAATCCTATCATTCCATACAAGAGTTGATTTATGATATGTCTGTCTCGTCAAAATAATAGGGTCTATTGGATCCGGATGAACATCACATGTACACGCTTATGCTCCATCTAAAATGTAAGAATATTAAAATTTTTAAAAACAAAAAAATTGGACATAGCTTCCTCTTTAAATTGAACATTGACAAACCTACGAAGGTCACATCGATTAACAAAATCTCATTCTCCATCAAAATGGTTGCTGCTGCYTGCTGGTGCTGAGGTTGCAGAAAGGTCGCCTGTGGAAMCCCCTGGTTGACAAAGTGCAGGCTGCTAAAGTTGTAACAGTGAAAGCAGGGAGGGAAAAAGAACAATTGGGAAAGGGTTTTACATTGAAAAGGAAGAAGCGACGACCTAGTAATAAAAGACGACTAAGGCGCCGGAAGGAGGGACCCTATACTAAGACGCTCCTCCTACTCCCGTTTATCTTGATCCAAATATTGTTAGCCAGATAAAGATGCCGCTTCGGGGACGATCTGTTTGAATGAAGGCGCCGATGCTATCAACGTTCAACTTAAAAAAAGGAACTGCTCCAAAAATCAGGTTTTTTGTAAATATAAAGAAAAAAATTGGGTTATTTGGATCTATTTCTCCAGAATTCAGGAATATTACGACACTCTTTTAAAGTATCCTTCGTTAACATTTCATCGTGCCAAAATTAAAAGTTTTGAACATGAAAGATGTGATGTCCCAGTGACGTGATACCCGTATGCGCTTAGCTTGTGACATGCCATTAAAATTTCCWCGTCCGAAGAAAATGTGAAATTTCAGGGATAATTGGTAATATCGCTGAAATCAATGATATCTGATATCACTCACTGGAGCACCTAAGCAAGCAGCAAATGGGACAAAACTATTTTAACTCATGGAACCATCACCCTGAGCCAAAAACTAAGAGACATGTCTAATAGTACCATAATCCCACACAAAGATTAAGCGAGACAAGTCTCGGTTCTTTCTTTTTGTACACTTCCAGAAATTACTGCGTCTCTGTGTAGCTCTTCACCTTCTAAGGATTAGAGGTACCCTTTCTTCTCTTGAACTATAGCTTCTTGACTTAATCTTTATGTCTCGTTGTCACATACAGCATATTGCGTTATTCTGATTTTAACCCATCAGTACAAATAGACCAAGAATACTAGGAAAGTAGGAAAATGAGAACAGAAGCCATTCTCCATCTGTATGTTTTGAGCTTAAAATAATAAGCATCTCACTATCACAGCTTACATCTGAGTCCACTTGTTCGATTTGCTTTCTTTGCCTAAATAAATGGCTAAAATAAGTTCATGTTTCATTTCTTGTGCTTGTGAATTTCCATGCTCATAACGGGCTGGTTGGAACTCCGAAACTGTTTGACGAATGTATTCTGAGGTCAGGCGAGTCACAAGTTAGAAATGATTCAATACCAAGGCTCCTCTTCAMMGGATAGGCAAACAGCAGAATTTTCAAAAATACTCCATCCGCAACTTTTGCTTTCTGTGATTGGTGACACCCTTATTTTCCTGTGATCTCTGACACTTTCTAGAGGGAATCTTAAAGGAATCATCTTCTTCACACACCGTGCCTTCTGCTTCTAATCTTTTCTTTCTCGTCCATTCAAACTTTTGTGAAAGGTAATCAAGCCTTCCCCAATCTCTCAATAAAAACTTGTACTTAGATACACTAACTTCGACACGGTTAAATGTGAGATCATATGCGATATTTGAATAGCTATGAACTAACAACTTACTGTCTTTGAGATTATATTTTTCCTGAACTAGAACAAGCCCAATCAAGTAGTAAGGATTTTCCCAAAAGCTAGAACCTTGCAGCAGATGAGAATAAATTTGATCGCATGGACTTTAGCTATCAAAGAATGAGATCGTTACCACGAACTTCATTGATAAACTCTTCAAGCAGCAGCAGAAGGTAAATGGACCAACAAGTTAAAGAAAATGTAATATTTAGTTTAATAATAATATAGCACAGAATCTGCCCTCCTGAGCAAACTTGGAAAGAAAAAGCTGATGATATAATCTTTCCTAGTTCTTTACATAAAGTACCAGCTCATGATAATTTTCCTGCACTTTCTTGAAGTTTTTGCAGTTAGAAATGGCATGATGCATACCGAGTAAAGAAGAGAATATTTTTCAGGTGCTTTCACTGTCTAATATGACCTTCCCATGCAATCCCCTAGTTTTCTCATCCACAGCTTCCAGTAAAAAACTTGATAAAAAGTTAAAGTGACTGAAACCAACAAAATCTTGCATCTTCAACTTTTAATACTTGACATGCCAATGCCTCTCCAATAGAAAACCAGTATTTTCCAGCTATACCTATTAGAGTGTCAAACATAGTAGTTACTCTGCCATAATAACTTGGCTGCTACTGAAGTCAAAGGTTTTGAGCTCAAATTCCATCACCATCGCCAACTGTTACTGCAAATTGTCAACTTCGAAGCATGCACATCTTGGGCCTGTTGGTGAAAAGTGYRTCTAACCTRCACCTGACGRGGCATTTTAAAGTGTTAAATAAATTAATTGCACTRCACTTGAATAGCTAAAGCTTTTAGCTGAGGTGGTACTTTAATTTAATCCACAAGCACTGTCGACTAACCATCTACCACTTCAAGGTGGTTTTATATTAGAAACTTAGTATTAACAATATTAATCCAAAAGCAGTACATCTCTAATTGCCCCAGAAGCATAGAAACTAAAACTTAGTGAGCTATTKGGCGGAAGCATAATTACAAATATTACCTGCTGCCAACCTTGTGCTCAGTAGAAACGCACTTAGACTCCAGCAGTCCCTTAAAATGGTATGTCATTTGTTGATTCAAACATGGTGAACTAGAGTGCTACCTCGAACAGGCAGTTGGTACGTGGTCTCTCCAACTTGCCCCTCCTCTTCAACAAGAGCAAAAGGGGAAGGGGAAACAATGATAAAAAATTTCAGCAACTGTACCTTTGAAAAGAAATAGGGCCATAAATGAACCAGGATGTTAGTTCCTTCATGTTTCTAGGACTTAAACCTTATAAATGGCATCCTGGAAACGGGCATCCACATATACAAAAAAGAATGACAAATGTGTAGTGTTCTGAATGGCTACCTCTTAGAGGGACTAAAGGAAAGATCAACCGGTTCTAATTTCGTTGCAGCTTCTGAACCTCAGCAATGGAAATTGAAGATTAACAGACATGTAAAAASATTGAGATCTTTAAATTCTCTCACATAGGACAAACTGCTCTAGAATTTATTGTAAGTGCAGGTATGTATAGTTGTAATTAGCTGGAAACCCTTTCACACCTATTTTCTTCTTATATTTTGGAAGATAAAGGCAACAGTATGTCCAGAAATAGGCTTCAAAAAATCTGTAAAGCCCAGAAACTATCCAAAAGCAGGAATAAACTTTGGGATCAATGTTAGTAATCAAGATTTTTATGTTTAAATTTATCAAGATCTCTCTGCATTGATGCAATACCTACACCATTAGCAATTTACAAATACTTGTACATTCTCTAAAACAAAATAGTAAGAGAATTAGATATTTTATAGAGTGCTTACCGGTACAATGAGACAAACCTGTTACATATACAGAAGAAGAATGACTAAGAAGACTGACGAGTCTACATTCAAAATGCTTCTTGGCAAAGAAATGCAACAGCAATAAAGCAAGTATAAAGTGGGTCAAATAAAGAGCTATAGAAAAACAAATTAGAGAAAATGAAACAGTATTGGAGAACATGTTAATAACCAATGATTTTTTGTAATAATATCCAGAAGCAATAACAAAATCATTTCATATGAAATATTGCTGCAKACATAACTGGTTTGATTAATGGAGCAATTCACAGTGCTCAGTAAACAATATCATGATTCAACAATTCGCAAAACTGCCTCAGAATCAAGGCTGAAGAAATGCCAACTCGAACTATTAAATGCTCGAAAAAAATCATCTGAAATTGTACTAATTGCATACTCTTTCGTGAATCTCCGGATAGCACAGACGTGCTTCTTTGTGGCAGCAAGTTCTGGATTCTGGCAAAATGACCTCATTTGTTCATATTCACCGAAGCTATTCCCGAACAATACAATCTGATTCAATAAATCAGCTCTCCAATTTGCCCTTAGGAGATTGTCATACAATTCTGCATCGCAATGAGGCATGAAGAACAGAGTTGGTTTTGAAGCTTGCCGTCGACCTTGTTCATTAATTGACAGCACAGAACAACCAAAAGCTTCCAAAACCTTCGATTCCGTAAGAGAAATAATTGGATCAAACACCTCTAAATCTCCAATCCAAATAAATCTCCTTTTCATCAATATTGCCAGACTGAGCTGCCATCGAGGGGATTCAAATGATTCAATACTACCAATACCATATATTACCATCTGCATTTTATCTTCGGCTCCTCGAACTCTAAGAAACTGCTCAGTAATTGCAGGCGTTTCGATTTGATCCAAAAAAGCTTGATAGAACTGGGATTTCTCAAGTTTCTGAATGTAAGATTGCATTTTGTCCAACAATTTTGCTTCTCTTTCCAATTCCCATTCAAGATCAGTTGGAACCCAGGCTTGAACTTGTTCACGGACTTCCTCCGACACAACAACTTTGCTAAAATTCCTTTTCTGTTTTCCACGACGAGGTAAAACAATTCTCCAATCTTCAGCTGCCTTGGGCTTTTCAAGGTTGAGGGTCTCTGCAAATGCAGCCATAATGGAACCAAAACATCAAATTCTTTTCAGCTTAAGGTTTTAAACAAACAAAATCCACAATCAAGCTAAAATAGGGTTTTAAAAAATATATTGCTGTCCGAAATTTAGGCCTAGTTTGGGAGTTTAGGAGAATAAAGAAGAAGAGAAAAGGTAAGTTATAAGAGTGAAGAAAATAAGAGAAAATATATGAATTTATTATTTTTTTAAAATATTGGCATAAAGAAAAATAAAAGAATATAATTTTTTTCTTTAACAAATTAGATGGGGCCAGGAACCCCCGGGTTCCTGCAATCCTATAACCACTAAAAGTGATTTCAGAAGTCGGACATCAGCCTCCATCTCAATGTCCCTGTCAGCTGTGGAAATTGCAAAATGAATCATCTCCCACCCATTTCGTCCAATACAAGAGAACCTACTGCCAATGGGCCAACGAGCCAAGCTGGCTCGGGCTCAATCCGACTAGGTTTGTTGCTGCAGTATACTCGAGTTCAGCTAAATCGGATTTATAAATGAACAAGTTTTAAAAATTTAAAATCATCAACATGGGTAAATTCAGCTTATTTTTTTGGATTAAACTTCTTAATTTGGCTTGTTTGGATGAGTTAAGAGTTTGAACTTAACTCAACTCGGTACTAACCTGATGAACCGTCTTCTTTGCTATTATTAGAGTCTATTTTAATTAGACGATTCTTCTTGATTCTCATCTCATAATTTATTCTTCATTTATTTTATTATTATAAGAAATAATAACTTAATATATGAAGTTTTAAATTGTAAATTTTATTAATACAAATACTTACAATTAAATTTTTTAAATATAATAACAAATTTACACTACAATCATCAAATTAAACTCATTTCCGTACCGATTGACTTTCAATCAGGTGGAGATACCGCAATGTTGGCAATACAAATATTGCTCCAGCCAAACGAAAAGATCAAGAATGGACTCATGGCTTATTGGTAGGTCAAACCGGTGACCTCCAGCCATAGGCAAAAATTTAAGGTACTATAGACATTTTCCMGAAATCGTTCAAACTTACCCCATTAATGACTATAAAATCCCTTAATTGATGTTAACATTCATGAGAAAAGTACTGAAAACTCACAAAGCAGAATATGGAGGAGCAATAATGAAGATATTGAGCACGAATGCCATAATTATCCACTACTCCAATAGGTGCCAATTACGTAAAAGGATTAGTATTCAAAATACAGGTGTGTCACCAATCCAACCATGGCTTACTTTGCTTTTGAGGTAATAAATCATGATCAAATACTTGATTCACAATTTCTAGTATTAACTTACAAAGTATTTTTTTTTTTTTTTAAATCTTCACCGGTGGTCACCTAATTAAAAAAAGACATTTTTAAAGACAAAAAAAACCAGCTCTTTATATTCCTTAAATTTGGAGATACATAAGAATGTGTCACGAAGCTCTCCATCTCTATTCATGTAACTCTCCGAGAATGGGTTTCTTGATGATTTAGAAACTATTATATCTTAGAGACAACATTCTAAGCAAGTATGCCAAAGCAGAACTTTGACACAACACAAATTCTTACAATTTAGTAATATTATTAAGTTAATTATAGCCAAAATGAAGCACCAAGGACAGAGCTCATCAGTAGGCTGAGTTTTGCCGTCGTTAGAATCTGCTGCATGAGAGGAACCCAWACAAGAAGGGGCTTATATTCTTCAGGATGCCAAACTAGAAAATGGAAGACCATCGTTTTACTAGTTGTATTACCATTCTATCAATTTCAATCTTCCAGTGATTCAAACTGGTCATCCAGCGGAACGAATTGCCTCTTCCTTTTTTCAGTCTCAGAGAAGGGAATATCTGAATCACAAATTTAAACAACGAAACAAGCAGAAAAGACCTGATTAGTATTGGGACATTGTAGGTGACTGGAATCTAAAACACCTGATTCCTTCTGCTACCTTTTCTTCTCATGCTCTGACTCTGTATCCTTCTACGTCAAATCCCTCGTTCRTAAAGTATTCTCAGTTTCTCATCTTAGTTCAGTTTTTTATTTCTAGCAGCTTGTACTTAAAAGGGGAGATTAYTTTTATTTGAGTGAGATGCAACTTTCCACTTCTAAACCCAGAAGAACAAGCCCACCGAATGAACTGACAAGACTTGGATCAAAGTTCAGAAATTTTGGTTCACGCCCTTAAGTATCCATGTATACACTTAATGATACCAAAATTAAAAGTTTTGAACGTGAAAAATATGATATACCTCCTTCGGGATATATTGAGTTGTAGTGTACCTCAGCCCAAAAGCTTAAGCAAATAACTGCAGAGGAAAGCCCAAATCCTTAAGTTTAGTGAAATACTACAAGTATCAAGCAATAATATGGCAAATGAGGAAAATTGTCTTTAATATTGATTTGACAAACGAAGAAGAAATTAATTATTTGCATCAACTCCAGGACTGAATTTAAAAGACAGGTATATACTATAAATTTTATCAGATGCTTCATTGTAATGCTATTAAAATTTGCACACCCAAAAGGTGAAATTTCTGGGTTAACTTATAATATGGGTAATTTTTCAAACAGAGGAAAAATCAACTCAACCATGCAAAAACTAAAGATAGCTAGATTATCTACTTCTATAATATAACCATTGTATACTGTACCTCGTTCCGACTTTTGAATGTTTGGCACTATCTCAATGTAACAGGTATCCTTGAATGATGTTATGACAAATATTTTTACGCCATACTGCACAAAACGATACAAATTGATCAGTCTGTATGAGATTGCTGACTTGTCAAATTATTGAAATTGCAACACTCTGGATCAGTCATTAATCGGTTTGTGCAAGTATGCACAATTCCAGAAAGATTTATTCTTAAAGAGGAAAAAAGAGAACTTGACGGTATCCAATCACTGCATCAGTATCCTACAACTCCCCTGGAAATCATTGTTCAAGGGCGAAAGAGGGGAAGAACATGAAACTGTCAATATATGTAACTAAAGAAACGTGTATCCAGCATAYKAGGAAGACCTTTCATTGTAGCAAAAGGGCWATAAGTTTGAACAGAACAATTGTAACCATCGACATGGAAGGCAGTCAAAAAAGAAACTGTACCGAATCTGCAGCAGCTTGCAAAGTTACATGATCACCCCACTCACCATTCCTGATATTCATCCCAWAAAGTTTTACTAGTGCATGGTGAACACTATGCAGCAATATAAATCCTCAAATGACAAAGATTAGAAAAATACTTGCATATCTTCTCCAAATAATCATCATAAGCCATGGGAACATATCCCTCATATATCTCTGGGTATGACTTAAGCTGACAATCCAAACCAATGGAAAATGATAAATAAATCAATGTAAGTGCTATATAAATCGTGAGGAATTTGCTTGATGAACTCGCTTTAATACTCCCTACCTGATTCACAACTTGCTGTCTCACAAATTCATGATGCTCAGGAGTTCTATAAAACTGATCCGACAGAGCTCGAAACTGGGGAAAAAGACTACTACAATCACCAACTACTATTAAGTGTTTATTACAAAATCCCATGGAATACAACAGATATTTTTCACACAGATTCAAGATAAAATTGCTATATAGAATATTTTAAATATACAATTTGGCAAAGAAATGAGGCAACAGCCAATGGATAGGTTGAAGCCCAAAGCAGGATCTCATATAAAATAAGAGCATGGTTGGAAGCGTATACATTTAACTAAGAGTACCAACATTTCAAATTTTCAGCAAAAGTTCTTTCACAAGTGTTTTGCTACATATTATAAGGCCTTCAAAAAATTTATTTAAAAAAAATTAATTTTAGCTCCAAACAAACAGCACTTTTGGACAAACTCAGTTTTTGGAGTTTTTAAACTATTTATATCTTAAACTTAAGATAAAATAATCAACAGTCTGTTTTCTCCATTACTATAACTTTGTCTTGTGACCACCAAAATATATGCTCCAACGACCTAAGTTGTGTGATACCTTTTCTTCTTTCTGCATGCATATTTACCCTAAGCAATAATTTTTCCAATTAGATTCAATTTTTTTCTTTGCCTTTTCGGGAATAAATATATAGTTTCTTCAAATATTATCATGTTGTTAGATAAGTGGCGGACAAACCTGGCAATTGCCATCGCCTTGTACCTTCAACTCTACCAGCTCATAAACCTGCAATCTACAAAAGTATAGAAAAGAACTATCAAATGTTACTCAACTAGCATTCCTGGCTAACAACGATATATTTTCATTTTTCCTTTTTAGTAATGCTATATTGCTTTTGACTTTGATGTGACAAAACAGAAAAGCATTAGAACTTTTATCCTGGCTGAAGGTTGTCAGAGTCTATCCATCTTTCCTTGAAGTGGTTCCTTGATAGGAAATATCACATACCTTTGCAGGAGTCTTTGATGATCCATAGTTGCTTCATCAATGGATGGTATTTCTCCATTAATTCTAGGAATGTGCTGCATAAGTTTGGAAAATGAGCAATGAAGTAAGACCATTGATTCCTTTATTCAAGATGCAGCAGCCAGRTTACTAAATTATTACCAGGAGAATTGGAGTCCAGAGTTCATTCAAGCAAGCTGTCACATGATGCATATACTTCATTCATGTGATTATTAATTGAAAAGGTAATTCTTGTTGGAGCAAATCCCCACCTAGTATAGCTAATCTCTAAGTTTATATCGTCATATTATACTCTTAATCCTAGTCAGTATTAATTCACATATCACCATACCTACTGCTTCTTTCTTTTTCTTTTTCTTTTTCTTTTTTTTTTCAATTTTTAATCTGTTTTATCTTCGTTGTTTTTCTGTATGACTAGTTTTAGTAAGATTAATTAGGCAAGTATGACTCAAGTAGGAAATTCATGAATTTCAAGGGATAGACTGAGGTAATACAGCACTTCGTATTACTACTTCTAGAGTATCAACCACAGAATCTTTATGAGCATCAACCACAGTATCAAACCATTTCAGGAGGGAAATTAAAAGATTGAAGAACTGTATCCAATAGATAGAGATCTGAGAAAACTTAAATGCCTCAAAGAAGACTGACTCAGCTATTATTAATGGTCGATAAAATGGCAACAAATATTCTCTTCACATAAGACATGATTCTTTGAAATATAAATGACATGCTAAACATTTGTGAACTATGACGAAGTATACAATTGGTCCACCACACTAAGTATATTACGCAGATTCTGAAATACCAGACACACTAAACACTACTGAACTATAAAGTACACCATGGTTTCACCAAAACCTCGTATATACTTGCATGTTTACMGAAAGCAAAAATAAGAAATACATAATGTGGCACTTGTATTTATTTGTCTGAAGCATGTCAAATATGCGATTAAGGTGCTACACTTACAGGAATAGGAACCATCTGGGTCAACCTTTTGCCCACTTCACCATCCAGAACATATTCATCCATAAGCTCCAGTGAGTATGACCATTCACCACAATATGACTCACCAGTAGGACTAGGACATGCACCGGAAGTTTCCAGTTCAATTTCCTCCTCATCACCATTCTCGTCTTCTACGAGTCGTGCCAAAACAATCAGGGTATAGTAGAGCAACAAAATGATGTAATAAAACTTATAACACAATTTTCAGGCACTTGGTATACCAAAAGTGTAGTTTCCCATAGGTTGACTAAACCAATCCTGATGATAGAAAGATGATTGTGCAAGTTCTGCCCCATCAAGGATAGTTTGAGGTGATTCAGCRATTGAAAATTGTGAAAATTGTTCCTGAAGAGAGTGACTAATAAGCTCATCATCCTGTGCGTTGCTAAGTTCTGTCGTATAATGATCTTCATTCAAGTAATGATCTCCATAACACTCTCCGTTATTTTGTGTAACACTGCCACAATACCCACAATTTGAATATGGATTTCCATCAAAGAGCTGAAGACCCCATCGAAGAACTTCAGGATCTTGCTCGTATGTAATCATTTGAATTGTATAATTTCTTACTCAAAAATGAATCTGCTACAAGAAATACCAAAAAGTTGCTGGCCATTGGACGAGAAAGCTATAAGTAGATAAGATAGCAAACTTCCACTGCTTTAAGAGAAACATCAATTTCAGCTTCCTCCAAATAAATGAAACACCATATTGCAAGCAGTTCAGATATCTTCTTCAGCATGCACTCCGAAACATAATATATATTCACCAAAAGATCACAAAATCCATGTCAAATGCTATCTTTAATTACTATAGATGATTCAGAAGTAACAGTACATTTACAAAAATTCCAATATAACATTCTTCCAAGAAGCTACATTATATTTAGCAGCAATTAAGTTTTACAAACAAATTCATAAATGATGATTGCATAACTAGATGAACATACAATTGACAGAAACTATTTCAGAACTTCATTTACTTGGGCTCAAGTTTTGTTAGATTTTACAAATTCCAAATGTTTATTTGGATAAACACAGCTGCGGGAGCTGCTTTTGTTGTTTCAATTTTGTATGAATGCTAATTCTAGTTTCTTAGTCTCAAATCAAAATCCTATCCCTAAAAGGGTCTTGTTACTTCAATTTCATATGCAACTAATGTGTGAGGTAGTAAAGCAAATAAATCATGTATGGTACTCAAAGACAAATCTGCATTGCTATATGAATGCTTAACAAGTTCATGTGAACAGGACCTCCAAAGTAAGATAAACCTATAGCTTGATAATCTTCTCTAGATTTTAGTATTTGAGCTATGAGTATTGCTTGCAGACCTACTCTGGAAAGTTCTAAAAACACTCAATACTTCATAAAACAAAGGTGAATACCATCTGTCCCTTTTTGAGTCAAATAGGCCCAACAAAGAGAAYAAAACTATATATTTAAGGAACAGACTGGATGGGCAGCTACATTACCCTCCATTTCTCTCCAGTGAGAACTTTTGAACTCAATCAATTCTCAGAGAACAATTCTGTTTAAGTACTATKGTGTGTCTTAAATATGAACTCAAGTCTGGATGATAGTTCTATATACAACAAGACCATAACGTAGCACTAGCACATCCCATATTCTGACTTGGCCAACTTTTTCTTTTCCCACAATGAACACTTCCCACAGGCTTCAAATATYTTAAGAACTATTTCAAACTTTCGGACAATGATATTGAAACAGATAAGGGTGCTAAAGATCTAGTTAAAGTCAGCCACTTGTTTTACTGTATCGTTTCGATCACTAGCCATGTATATTGCTGCATYACTTAAATCTGAGGGTGAATCACTCAAAGATTATTTTTGGACACAATTACTTTCCTGAAGGAGCCAAAACTTTGGAATAGCTACACTAGATCCTGTTCAAAAAATAAAATAAAGAATGTGCATTTGATAATCACAAAGAATGAGGATCTTCCAACCACTATAGAATTCGAACATTTCCATCTAAATTGGAAATTCACAAAATTCAACATTTCCATAAATTTGTGGAGGTAATCAATTCCAATGAGTCTTCTGAATTCACTTAAAAAAAAAAATGCAAAATCATCCCTAGATTGAGATTTTTAATTTGTAATCTTTTAACAAGAACGATCATTATAAATAACTACCAAAGAACTAAGCAATCAGAATTTCACATACCCATTAACAGTATTATGTAATCTTTGTGTTTCCATTTTATGGCCCTGGTGGGGCCAGCAGGGTGGGAAAGGGGCTTATTGGTTAGAATTTCGTTTCATATTCAAACGTATCATTTTTGTTTCAGGCARTTACAACTCTATATCCAACTCTCATATGACTTGTCCGGAAAGAGTGATAGTACCCATCAAGCAGAAAGAGGAATAAAGACAACAAAAAGGGGTCATTCTCATGTTCAGATCAATCAAAATTCCAGATTCAGATAGAGAGAGAGAGAGAGAGAGAGACATAAAATTTCCTTGCGGATCACCAGAGGTTGATTAATTAAAAGATATTCAAAATTATTGGATCCACAAAGAACTAAAAATCACAAATTTCATTTCCATACACACGTAAATACTCACAGCGCGCGGACATGAACGGGTAATTCATCAAATTAACTTTCATCAATTAAACACCTTACATACACAGGACACAAGCAGAAAAACATTCATCACAGGTAAACTAAACCATGGACTACAAGCAGAGCATTCAACGACAATGAATCCAAACACGCTTAAAGTAACACCAGAATACACAATGCAGCACTCACCTTAKATTTATCAAACCATCACAAAATCATACCGCCGAAATTGAACGTCGCTGTTAATTTATGCTTTTGCAAATACAAGTATGACTGTGTGTATGTGTATAAAACGGTTACGAAACGCCACAGATGAATTAACGGAGGTGGAAAGGAATGAAGAAGAGAGAGAAAGAGAGGGTTTTGTTTGGTGGCATATGTATAGGTGAGGACCTGAGGACTGGATGTGAACASTTGAAGAGAAGTGAAAATATTCGTTAATGACGATCGTCACGAGGTGGGAGGTACAGTGTCACGGCAAAGGATGCAGACAGGGACAATAATAAGAATAATAATAATCGGAGAGAGAAAGAAAGAGTAGGAAATGGACACAGAAAATGGAATCAAACTCTGATTTGCACTTCAGAATTTCAGAGTCTCCTCGTCTCGGGGGCCAGACGTTAACTGACGGCGAGCCTCGCCGTCTCTTTCTGCTATTGGCAGTAGACAGCTGCCTAATCATGAGTCGTGTTATTCTCAGCTTGACCGAGACCGATCAACATGCTGCTAATTATTCGGCTTGTGTTTTTCTTTTCTTTTTTTTTTTTTAATTTATGAGGAAGGAAATGTGGAACGGAGTGCGGTTAATCATACAATCTGAATCAATTAATAAGTTGATTATTAAATTAAAGAAGTATTTCCTTCATCTTTTTACAAATAGGATCGTTGTTTAATTTTATTTTTTATATATATTGGAAAGTGTATTATAATAGTTTACTTTTATAAATTTTTATTAAGTTTGATTTATAGTATAATTATTGAAAAAARGTTTCYTGTAAATCTTTTAACAAATTTAAAAATCTATTATGTTACCATCCTTTGAGTTAATATATTTTTATTCGAATTCATTTATTTCAAGATTATATTTTTTGATTAATAAGTCATCAGTAAATATTTATTTCTTTTCTTTTATTCTTATGTCCACATCAACAGTTAATATACCCTACACAGCAATTGTTTATTATCATCTGAATTCAACCAAATTATTTAATTAGTCACTAGTATTTGAAAATTAGTTTTGATGATCGACATAATTATTTGGACAAATAATTGTGTACGAGGTTAGAATTTAAATACAAATATTGGGTTTTCAAGGTAATTTAAACATGATATGGACCACCTTGATCATATTGGGTCATTTTTGTCATCGCTGAAAGACACTGGCCAATTGCAACACTTGAAACCGAGAAGTTTGAAGAGAGTGGACCATCAAAATGTTTGACCTTGATTATAGTACAACCCTTGGGACTTTTTTGTTTTTGTATATGAACACGTAAAGTAATTATAATTGTGATATTAAGAAATATAAAATATTATTCTTAGTTAATTGTGAATAATAAATGAAAGGTAATACTATTGTTATGGATCAGATTAATCTCTTAAGCAATTTCCTTGTTATATTTGTCAAAGAATAAACTCATGCACTTTCTAAATTGCAAAAATTAAATTTCRTGGCCTTATTTTGTATATGACCTCTCCTTGAATTAGATGTTGACATTTCATGAAATAAATAATTTAAAAATTTTAGGCGAAACATATTTATTTAAATTTTGAGAATTTATCTTTCGTAAAAGGATCATAGATTTTACTACAAGTTCTAATAATAACTACAATGTAATTCTAGTTTCTTCATTTGTGAAGTCTTTAAGTCTTCAAGTTGTTTTGAGCGATTTTCGATCTAAAATAGTTTTTAACTTAAAAAAATAAAAAAATACTCCTAAGAAAGTAATCAGGAAATACTTTTTTAGCATAGCTTTTGTTTATTAATGATATTAAAAAATAAAAATAAATTACTTATTTTTTAAAATGCATATTTTAAAAGATACGTTCGATACGTAATTAAATAAAACATATTTAAATGATTTGTCTAAATACATAATTTTTATTTTTAATAAATAAAAAGGCAACTGCATGATCTTTTTCAATCATATAAGTATTTCGTAAAGTCTCGAATCCGCCTTCGACAAATTGAAATAAAAAATAAATAAAAATTGTTGTTGTCAAAACTTCTTTTTTAACAAATGAGTATATTTTTTAATGTGAAGAAGAACTCCGGCAACTGAGAACAGTCAATGTTACACATCAATGTTGCGGAGTTCCGTTCTTAAAATTGAAGGGAGGCGTGCATTGCATTGGTGAGCCCACAACCAAATCGTTCTTCGAGCGTTTGCATTGGCGATGATTCTTTTGCTAAACCGCAAATTTCGAAATGTTCAGCTCTTCGCTGACTTGTCATCAATGGTTCAACAGCTCTCTCTTCATCTTCTTCTCTCTCTTCCTACATCACCTCCCCGCCATTTCTTCATCACCACAACGATTCTTCGTCCCAACCCAATTCACAGCTTCTCCTGTCATTCCATTTCCAACTATTCACATGAAATTTCTCAAGAAACTACGAATATTTTGATTTCTGCACACAACTTTGATAACGTTCTTGATAAAAGATGCGGGGTAGGAGAAAGGAGAAATGCATGAATGCTGTGGCATTGTTATTCTTTTGTTTGATGGTTACTCTGACAAAGAATTTGAGCTATGGRCAATCATCTTCTACGCAAACTGCTGCAATGAACCTCTTAACGCAGACACTCTTTAACCGTTTCAGCAACTTCAGCGCCGTATTCAGCAAAGATATTCTTAGWGACTTTGGTTTCTGCATCCAAAATGTGTAAGTTCAATACAACTACGGCATGCATGTTTTAGAAAATTAGGGGGAAAAGAARAGAACCCTTTTCATTCTGGTAATTCTTTCTTTCCACCTGTCAATTCGCTTATAGAGTCTTGTTTTCTGAATGTAATTAGTTTGATKACCCCGTATTAGAGGAGACATGAGCAGTTTCTTCAAAGCATATAACATTTTTAGCCGGAAAAGGAAAACAAAACGGGGCTGGTTTCCCTTTCGTATTATTAGCGCAGGATGAAATTCGATTCCAAGAAATATTGTGTGATCCAAGGCCATTTATGGTCAAGCTATTAGTAAAATTAATGCTGTTGGTAAAGCTAATAAATTGATCAAAGAATAAATGCTTATTGATATTCATGCATAGTGTAAAGAGACTTGCATAAAAATTCACTTGATGCGTAGGAATTGATATTGAATTTGAAGCCTTTTGGATGTGTTACAGGGATGCTGAATGGGATGCAGCATTTAATTTCTCGAAGAATACAGGATTCTTGTCAGCTTGCATTAAAAAGACGAAAGGTATAAAGTGTTGTACTTTAACATTATTCTCAACTCCATTTCTACAATTAGCTTTAGTCGGGAAACTCTCCTTCATTCACTGTCATTTTTTCTTCCATATTTTCTCCTGTAGTTGGGAATAAATTTGCCTTTGCAATTGTCACCGCACAACTAGTTTATAAGCTATTTATTTGATAATTTCTTAGGCTCCTGCAAAACTTTATAAGTTATGGGGGGCGAGACTTTTTCCAGTGTATATTGCAGATRTTTCTTCACAATACTCATCTGAGAAGCAATTCCAGGTGTGAAAGACAAGCTTATGAACTCCACTATTTCTACTGCTGTTAGTGCAATCAAACTTGAGCATCAATGTGATGTTTAGATTGGTGTTGCTAGAAAGACTAGAGCAGGGATCATTATTGTGATTGAGAGACTTTGTTGAAGACATAATACAAATATATCTAGGGGACATTAAAATTTGACAGGGAAGAAGTATGTCCTGTTCATGAATCATTCCATAGCTTCGGRTTTCAAATTGTATTTTGTTGAAGTCTATGCACTCAAACTTATTCTTTGTTCAATTGCATCCAAAACCTTTTAATGTTAGTTTGCTTGACATTTTATGGTTTGGTTTAATTGGTGGATCCGTAGGGGATATTATGCAGCGCATCTGCACTGCAGCAGAAATAAAATTCTACTCCRTGAGTTTAATTGAAGAAGCAAGCGATGCTGGAAGTGCGAGGGCTACTAACTACCTAAGGCCTAATATGAACTGCAATTTATCTTCATGGGTTGAAGGTTGTGAGCCAGGATGGGCTTGTAGTGTTGGGAAAGATAAGGAAGTTGACCTGAAAAACAAAAAAGACATTCCAACTAGAATTCTCGATTGTCAGCCATGCTGCGAGGGCTTCTTCTGTCCGCATGGTCTTACATGCATGATTCGTAAGTGTTCTAGACTGCTTCAGGGCTGTTTTATTTTTCAGTCATTTCAGATTAGCGTTTGGTGCTTCTCTAATTCTTTGAAAAGAAGCTAGTTCACAGAAAAATAAACGTAATAAAGAAGAGTAAGATAGTACTTAATAGTTAAAAAAACATCAAATTTATTTTGCATTTGACTTTGAAACTTCAAAAATAAATTTTCTTGCGACTACTTCCACATTGAGGAGAAAAATCCTAACTAAAGACAAGGCTACTTTTAAGAGATTACTCATAGATTACTTAGTTGTCCAACAAGCTACTTAAGACAACGTAGAATCTCCCAAAACTTATTAACTTTATTTTGCTTTACGTAGCTTCTAAAATACCAGCATTTATGTTATTTTATTTTCTCTTGGATCTCAACCTTTTCTTGCAAGGTTAACAGAGCACTGCTTCTAACTTTTTCCAATCTTATTGATGAAGCCTGCCCGTTAGGTTCTTATTGCCCTCTTGCAAAGCTTAATAAAACAACTGGTGTCTGCGATCCGTAAGTTTAAGTCTTCTCTTAAACATTTCCTTTAACACAGTTTTCTTGTATGTTCTTCAATTAAGATCCTAGTTTGAAGCAACTAATGTAGGTATCGTTATCAACTACCTCCTGGGGATAACAATCATACTTGTGGTGGAGCTGATATTTGGGCTGATTTTGTGACTGCTACCGAGCTATTCTGTTCAGCAGGATTTTATTGTCCAACGACTACCCAGAAGATTCCATGCAGTCGTGGGTATTAATTAATATCCTCAAACTTCTAGGACTTCTTTCTAGGGATAACATTTCTGGTGTCTGGCAAATWGCTTTTGGCATATCTTCTGTTTGTCTTGGTGCATTATTTAGCTTATGTTGTCTATCTGACACCTAGCTTATTCTTCACCTGTGGACTTGACGGTTTTGTTATTTTTCAGATACTACTGCAGGGCTGGCTCTACAGCACAAACCAGTAAGTCTCCATTTTGTTTGCTTATGTTGCTTTATTGCTTTAATATGTCAGCTGCTCATTCTTTAGGAGCAGTTGAGATTTTCTGAGATTTGGTCGTTTACTACTGGCAAATTGGCATAGTTATTTGTTAACAGTGTATATCTGATTTTCCCCCCAGAAGTGAGCACATGACCAGGAAAAGAAAAGAGAAAATTTGTCTTACTAAGTATGACGGAATACCTTTTACAGTTCAAAGTGGAAAGACAGTCATTATAGATAGCATCAAGAATAAGACTTAGAGCACTTGGTGCTTCTTTAATATGCATACTCAACTTTCATCTGTGTAGCATCGAAAAGAAGGTACAAGTTTGAAACATCTTTTGCTTTTGGCATATYTAATAAGGTGCGAATTGAATATCAACCCTTTTATACTTCTAAATTAATGGAAGTTTTATGGGTTTCAAAGATTTAATATTTGAAATTTCTGTATATGCTTAAAGAGAAAAAGTTACTGCCTCAATAGACTCAAAACAAAATGCATGTGCTACTGCATGGAATAATTTTCCTTTTTCTTCTGTATTCTGAAAGTTTATATGCAATTCTAGGCATTGATGCATGAAATGTCTTTCCTTAAATGTAGCTATGATTTATCTGTCTTTTAGAGACTGATACTGAAAAGGGGGTGACCATTGTGGATGAACTCACAGGATGCTTTTCATTGGCAACTTGTGAACCACAGACTGCTAATCAGAATATCACAGCATATGGACTTCTGTTCTTTGTAAGTTATTACCTGCCTCTAGAACCATACAATTGAGACACCCTATTTTCCTGTAAAAGTTTGTGCATCCTACATTACAGTATTGGGCTCTAATGATAAYAAAGGYGACCTCAAATGTTGAGGTGATGTCAGCAATAAGCGCATCATCTGTCTATCTATCTATCTATTTATTCTAAAAGTGTGAATGAGGTGAAACATGATTTACACTAATTATTTTCTGAATGGACAAATTTGACCTTTATATAAAAGTTGAAGAACTACACCAAAAGGATACAAAAAGTAATTTAATTCGATTTGCTTTTAGTAATTAAGTAAAAGATGTGCTAGAAAAGTAATAAATTCACAACACATTAATAGTCACATGATACTCTTTAATAACAAGATATATTGTGAGTGTCTATAAACACTAGACTATAAGTAGATTAAGCCCCAATTTGWCATCAACAGTTGTAAATRTTGATAAACTTGTAACCTYSATAAAATGAATTAAAATTTGTATATCATCAGAATAGCGCCAACAGTCCTCTACTTATTTTCACAAAATAAATGACTACAAGAATACATTCCAATGTGGTGAAACATTATCTATATTAATCATGTTTCTTCCTTTCCTGAATGGATAAGATTTGACCTTTATATGAAAGTTGAAAAACTACATTAAAAGGATTAAAATATAGTAATTTAATCTGATTTTCTTTTAATAATTAAGCAATGAGATGTGCTCGAAAATTAATAAATTCCAAACGTATCCAATAGTTGCATGATACTCTTTAATAAGGACAGTTCCTGTGAATGTTTCTTACCACTAAATAATAATTAGATTAACCCCTAATTTGTCATCAATAATTGTATATGCGATAAAGTTGTAACCTCCATGATAATAGTTAATAAAATGAATAAAATTTGTATAAAATTAAAATATCACCCGCCATTCTCTGCTTATTTTCACAAAATAAAGAAATAACTGAATATACTTCAACATTTATCATACACAAAGAAGAAAAAGAAAATCATATTCTATAAAATATTAAAATGAATGCTAGCAATAATCATACTAATTAAAAAGTTTAAATAAATATATAACTTATCAATATTCTAACACATGCAATCACACGTGTGTGGCGCTAGTCCTCTCAAATGTTGTTTCCCCACCTAATCAAACGCACAAACATTATTTCTCTAGTTATCTTAAGATAGTTCTTTATTTAGTGACTCCTTCCTCTCTTTCAAGTTTCTTTTCCTAGGCCACGAAAAAGATACTTCTTCCTATTAATTATTTGCTTGTTCATTTTAGCTTTTTGACTCATTTAGTTTCATTCTCAAATATGTACTGAAGATGTTTGAAGAATGGGACCCTTGTACCTTGTCAGTAATGGGCAGACACAAGCAAAGTTGCTTCCTTTCATTTGGGGTACAATGCATGAGATAGACATTTTGCATGCAGTAGTAAAGATAAGGCCACTTCAGTAAAGCCCTTCCTAGGAGTTCATGAACTACAATTGCGCTATCTTGTGTCATTCACCCACGACAAGTTCAAATAGTTTACAAATTCCTAAATTATTGGTGTATTATAATAGGATATGAGATGGGGTTCTGTAATACTAAATACGACTAGAGTACAAAACTGAACTGGCTTCACTGCTCTTCCTGCATTTTCATGTTCATTTTTCTTTACAATGGAAGGCTATATGTTTATTCCCTTAGACTAGCAAGATGATGGGCTGTTCTCGGGTATTAGGTGAGTAAATTTCTAACTTGAACTGAAGCAACCTCACCTTGTGTTACTTGAACAAAGTATGAAAAGGATCTTTAGATAAACTGATTCCGTGAATGGTACAAATTTTCCTGAAATATGGACAGGATTTTGTATCTTATTCTGCATTACACAAATTGCTTTTCCATATATACATATATACACACACATATAATGAACTGCTTTGCCATGGCATTTTCATTTCTTTGCTAGGGTGGAATCACACTTGTACTTCTTATCATATACAACTGTTCTGATCAAGTACTCAGTACAAGAGAAAAAAAACAAGCAAAATCCAGGGAAGCTGCTGCTAGAAGTGCAAGGGAGACAGCTCAGGCACGCGAAAGATGGAAATCTGCAAAAGATGTTGCTAGAAARGGAGCAAGTGGACTTCAACAACAGTTATCACGAACATTTTCTCGAAAAAAATCAATGCGGCAACCGGAACCACTAAAGGGGTTAGGCCAATCTAAACCAGGAACAGATGCTGCCTTGCCACCAATGCCTGCTGATGCTTCTCATCAGAAAGGAAAGAAAAAGGGTGGAAACCTCACAAAGATGTTGCATGAACTTGAAGAAAACCCTGACATTCACGACGGCTTCAATGTTGAGATTGGAGACAAAAATATTAAAAAGCAAAAGGCTAAGCAATTGCATACTCGAAGTCAAATTTTCAAGTATGCTTATGGCCAAATTGAGAAAGAAAAAGCCATGCAGGAGCAGAACAAGAACTTGACTTTTTCTGGTGTGATCTCTATGGCCTCTGACATTGAAATAAGGAACAGGCCTCCAATTGAGGTTGATTTTAAAGATTTAACTCTTACTTTAAAAGGAAAAGGTAAGCATCTTTTGAGATGTGTAACGGGGAAGCTAGTGCCTGGCCATGTTTCTGCTGTCATGGGTCCCTCTGGTGCCGGTAAAACAACATTTCTATCTGCATTGACTGGAAGAGCTACTGGCTGCACCATGACTGGTTCGATTCTAATAAACGGTAAGGGCGAATCAATGCAGTCATACAAGAAAATCATCGGATATGTTCCTCAAGATGATATAGTGCATGGAAACTTGACAGTTGAGGAAAACCTCTGGTTTAGTGCTAGGTGCAGGTATGCCACATTGGTTCTACTAAAGGAATATTGGCTTTAGTTTATTGATAACTGGTATTGCTACTCATTTCCTGAGAATTTATGTTGACTAGCTAAATCGAAATAACATAAAATAATTTTGTATTGTATCTGAGGTTATAATATGTTCAAATATGTCTGCTATCAAGTATATAGTGGGGGAAAAACAGTGACTCTTAGCATTGTTTGAAGTTAATCTTAACTTGGTCGTGCATGGTAGTCAGTCTGATAAATATCATCAGACAGCTAAACAGAAGCTACTATTACATCTTGCTGCCAGGATATCCTTTTAGCTTCTGTTTCACCTGTAAGCACTCATTCTAATAATATCCTCTTGSTCTGAATTTATTTTTATAGATTATCAGCTGATCTTCTAAAACCAGAAAAGGTATTGGTTGTCGAAAGAGTCATTGAGTCCCTAGGATTGCAGCCTGTTAGAGACTCCCTGGTAGGAACAGTTGAGAAGCGAGGAATTTCTGGGGGCCAGAGGAAGAGAGTTAATGTCGGGTTAGAAATGGTTATGGAACCTTCTTTGTTGATCTTAGATGAGCCAACATCGGGCTTGGATAGTTCTTCTTCTCAGCTATTACTTAGAGCACTCCGCCGTGAAGCTCTTGAAGGAGTAAATATCTGCATGGTGGTACATCAACCAAGGTGATTTTGCATGGCCCAAATTTTTATTATTGTAAAAAGTTACTCTTATAGCTCTTAGCTTTCCATTTTTTCCCTTCTTTTCTCCATTAGTACTACTAAATTAATATCTTCTGATTTCTTTAAAAGATATTGCAAGCTGCATTATGTTCTTAACTAGGAAATTTAAAGTATGTTAATTATCAGAGGTGTAAAGTTTCGCATCTGATTGACAGTCTAATAAACTGATTTATGGTCCTTTCATCTATTTTTCCAACCAAAAAGTTTAACGCCAGCTGCTTATGGGCACTATGTCGTAGCAGTTCTGAGTTGTGCTCTTGAACCAGTTCTCTCTCTCTCTCTCTCTCTCTCTCTCTCTGCATTTACCTTTTCTACCAAAGATGCTTTTCATTCTGGTACCAGGATAGCTCTAGTTTATAGTTACTGCATACCTTGTAAATTCTGTGATTTACCTGGGAATTGAGATTTGGTCGACTTCATTTGTTGTTTTGGGTGCATTTTGGTGGAAGGGGTGCAAGAGAGATTGTCATAATATGTTTGTTGTTGCAGTTGGTTGTGTTTGGCTACTTAAACTTAGTGCAGAAAATAAAATAAATCATCTTATATTGCTTTTTCCATAATAAGCTAGAAATTCTCGAATTCAAGAACATAGACATAAATAAGTTGAGGAAAGAAAATGTGAAATATCAAAATTCAACCATGATTTGGCAATATGGTCCAAACTATTCTGGTTGTGTCTTTTTGTATATACTTAATCAACTCATGTCTTAGGAGGCTGATCTATCTCGCTCTCTCCCTCTCAACCATCCAAAAAGCTATTATCGTGGTGGTATGTCTGCATAATGACATTTCTTCAAACATCCTACAGATTTGAAAGTGTCTTTCTAATCAACATTACTGGTAGAAGAGAGACCAATTTTTAAAATTTTTGAACTAACTTTAACAGACAAACATGTTCTGCTTATTTAACTTCCTGCGCCTAGATAAGTTTTTGCATTTCCTGAGACTAAATTTATCGGACAAACATTACTGCTCATTTCTTGGCCKCCGATTGCTCAAGACTTTTTGCATCTCTTGCTCTGTAATTTGACCCATTACCATTCTTCTATTGTATGCATAAAAGGCTAATCATTATTATTTTTCTCCTTCCCTCTTCTGAGATTAAAGACGCAACTGTATGCTGCAGTTGCGAATAGGATTGAAGGGAAAACCATAGACCTCCTTAAGTTACCTACAGACCCTTCTTCAACAGATCTTCTCTCTCAAATCATGCTCATTTTTTTCCACCATTTTTTCTAATTGTAAATTCCCTGCTATTTGACTATRCTATATGACTCATGAAATCATACTGTTTCGGTTTCTGAAACTACCAACAGAAAGGAGAGCACATGTAATTGTTTGCCTGTTTCCTGCTTCAGCTACTCCTTGTTCAGGATGTTTGATGATTTGATACTTCTAGCGAAGGGTGGTCTTACTGTTTATCATGGACCAGTAAAGAAAGTTGAAGAATACTTTGCAGGCCTCGGGATCCATGTCCCTGAGCGTGTTAATCCTCCAGATTACTTCATTGACATTCTGGAGGGAATTGTAAAGCCAAGTGCTAGCTCAACTGTGAACTATAAAGAACTTCCTTTAAGATGGTTGCTTCATAATGGGTACCCTGTACCTCCAGATATGCTAGATTCTGCTGGAATGGCTGCACCAGGGGAATCAGCACATGGTGGAAATCCTGCAGCTGCTGGTTCTGATGGACAATCTTTCACTAGAGACCTGTGGGCCGATCTCAAGTTTAGTGTTGAACAGAAGAAGGACTTTTTCCAGCATAAATTGATGGCATCCAAGGACTTGTCTAACAGGACAACTCCTGGTGTACTCCATCAATACAAATATTTCCTTGGAAGGTAATRATCCTGTTTATTCTTGTTTCACGTCACAGCCATGAAAACATTGARGTCTTCATTCTGGTAACATCTCTTCTTTYTAYGGTTTTCAAGATAATAACTGCAGTGAGAGGCTTTATTTTCTAGAAACAATCCTGGTTGCTTACTTTTGTTGCATAGGTGTTATCCTCAGTGGTAGAATCTACTAACACATCTGAACTTTATTATGTCAGAATTGGTAAGCAACGACTACGAGAAGCCAGAATACAAGCAGTGGATTTTCTAATTTTGTTATTGGCTGGAATATGCTTAGGAACACTTGCTAAAGTGAGTGATGAAACCTTTGGGGCCCAAGGATATCTCTACACTGTCATTGCAGTTTGTAAGTTTGAAAATGCATCTTTCTTTGTTTTATCATGTTCGCCATAGAGTATATCTTATTTCTACTCACATGCCTATCTATAGCTAGATGTCTCTGCTACTAATAAGCAGTTCAACTATTTTAAGATTATTTTGTACCAGGGTTTCATTTCCTTGCAAGTTATAAAATTTAAGCATATAATTGGCATCTGAACGTTACTGTACCTCATACTGGTWTGGCATAACTATATTTGCAACTTCACATCCATTATGTAATTATAGTCATTAATATGGAACTTACTTTCACATAAAGAGAAAAGGATAAAACCCTTCCTAACTAAATTCAATAGAAGCCCTAAAACCTGCAGAAGGGCAAGACAAAACTGATGTTAGCCATGCATATCTTGTGGAAGTTGGAATACCTTTTCAGTTGACCATTTTGAAAGTCGGTAAGGCCAATGAACTGTGGAATTGAAACTTGGGCCTACAGTACAGTCATATCTTAGCTGGCTTGGAGGAGCTGAGCAGTGAAAGTAGAGGTCATATTTACAGGGTTGGGTGGTTAACAAATTATCAATTGAGACTTTAAAAATGACAAAGTCCTGATTTTTTTTTCTTTTTTTCTTTTTTTTTTTGGGGTGGGGGTTTGCGGGGTTGTAAGAGGATATTCCCTTGTGTTAGAGGATATGCAGTAAAAATGGTCCTCTGGAAGCTCGTTGCCTTCTTTTATCATTCAGCAAAAGAATACATGATAGCAAATACTCTTTAACTCATAACTAAAGAAATTGAAGGATTAGTCATTCACTTCATCTGATCATGAAAAACAGAATAGTATGAATGTAATGGACTTCCATAAATTTCTAATTTCCCTTCGTATCGTTTTTACTTTGCTTCAATCAACCTAATGCACTTTTACTAGCTGGAAGACAAAATATTCCTGCTAGCCATTTTGAATATCTTCTCATCAATGGAGGAGTTATTAGGCAATGATCATCCTAATGCACTCTTCGTGGATCATGATGTGTGAAAACCMCATAGTATATAGTGTGAAGCTTATGCATTGTGCTATAAAGCAAGGGAAGTATGAACCATTGCATTTTATCTTTTCTTTTTTTTTTTCCCCCCTTTAAATGGCATATCTATCTTCTCATCTTTAAACAGTCCAAACTGAACTGACCACTGTTTCTTTCTTTTCTCATGAGAAGCAAAAGCAGCGTGCCTTACGTAATGCTACAGTGTCTTTTGCACTTGAATAGGCGGAGTCTTTTACAAGAGAACTTAATTTCTAGTCTGAGACCAAATACGAAATTTAAATCTCAAGACCTGCAATCTCTTTAATTAAATTGGATATTGACACCAAATATTACTGCTAGTGGGTAGAATAATGAGGAAGGAGTAATTCTTTTCCTCTGATTCCATGAAGTGAAAGAATAGAAAGGAAGAAGATAAGTAAAGTAATGGTTTCCAAAATTTGTTGGAAATCTGGGGTAATAAACGAAATAAGGGCATGAGAAACCTTTCATCCCCACCCCTTAAAAAAGACAGATTCCTCTTGTTTTCTATGACTTATTACACGCCTGCTGAGATGTGTTATGATTTTATCCTTCCTTCAAAGCCAAATTGGCAATCTTTGWGAAAAATTACCTAACTGGRGAAAAAACAAATGGTCAACATGTATCTGGGGCTCCTTCTTTCTTAGCTCMGCTTAAGCATTTCTCCATTTATATTTTGTTTTCTTTCTCATCTGCTGAAATCTATTGGTGACTTTCAGCTCTCCTCAGCAAGATTGGGGCATTGAGATCATTTTCTCTGGACAAGTTACATTACTGGAGAGAGAGTGCTTCTGGTATAAGCAGTTTGGCTTACTTTCTTGCAAAGGATACCATTGATCATTCTAGCACAATTGTAAAGCCAGCAGTTTACCTATCAATGTTTTATTTCTTCAACAATCCAAGATCCACAATTTTGGATAATTATGTTGTTTTGCTGTGTCTCGTGTACTGTGTCACTGGTATAGCTTATATACTTGCAATCTACTTCGAACCTGGTCCTGCTCAACTGGTGCGCATTTGGAACTCTTAATAACTCTCTGCAATCTACATTCTGGATTAATTACAAGCTGGTTATTAACCTCGCAGTGGTCGGTGTTGCTTCCCGTTGTTCTGACCCTGATTGCAAACCAGGAGGGTGATGCATCCTTAATGACCCTAGGGGACTTTTGCTACACTAAGTGGGCTCTGGAAGCATTTCTGATAGCAAATGCAAAAAGGTTTGATGTGTCTATACTTCATATTTCAACAATTGTTTAATTTCACATGTCAAATTGATGCGAAAAGGATGACTATATAATGTGCATTAGAGGCTTTTACCATTGACTAAATTTGATAGATTTCACTTAATGATACAAAAGAGTTCTAATTCCCATAGGATGTGTTGGTAAGCTAAAGGTTGTTAGCTTGGGTATGTAATCAATGCTATACTAGTAATGCGAATGGCAGAAGATGTTAGAAGTAAAGAGGATACTAGGAGATATCAATTTGTTGTTCTACTTTTCAGCTTTCCTTTTGAAAGGATTTTTCTATACTTTGAAATTCATAGACCCTTGTACTAAACCTCGATACCATAATGAAGATGTTTCTTGTGAAAGCGAGCCTCAAAAGTTAGAAGACAAGGATAAAGAGGATACTAGGAGATATCAATTTGTTGCTCTACTTTTCAGCTTTCCTTTTGAAAGGATTGTTCTATACTTTGAAATTCATAGACCTTTTTACTAAACCTCGATACCATAATGAAGATGTTTCTTGTGAAAGCGAGCCTCAAAAGTTAGAAGACAAGGAAACCTCTTCAGCATGTAAGCTGCTTATCTTCATTCTGAAACTCACAGGGGCTCTCGTTCGCGGGGTTCCTTTCTTAACTGTGTTAAAAACATCCACCATTAATGCTATTAATCTTTTTCTCTTTTTATTATGTACAGTACTATAATGCCTTTGACTGCACATTCATATGATCAATGTTATTTAGATTTCTCTTTCTATTACCAGATATTCAGGAGTGTGGCTAATACAGAGATGTGGTGCATTACAACAAAGAGGGTATCGCCTTAAAGACTGGTATCCCTGTTTGGGGTATCTGATTGCCGCTGGCATAATTAGTCGGTGTTTTGCCTTCTTCTGTTTAGTCGTCTTCCAGAAAAAATGAGTCCATCTGTGAGGATGTCTACTACACCCTCTTCCGTTTTGCACGACATCCTGGGAATACAGATCACTGGTTCATGAATGCTGCTGTCMTCCTTAGATGAACTTTTTACCAAAAAAGATACATCTGTAAGTGCTTCAATTGTGCTGTCGGCAAAGATCAACCATAGATTCTTCAGAGTACTGCTGCAAGTTCAAGACTTGAGCAATGGCTGCAGATTGGAACTTGTTTTTACACTCAAATCTATCAAGAGATGATCTGGAAGGAGGATACGAATAGGCTACTGTTAAAACATTGGGGGATCAAAGAGCTGATGTTTCCCGAATGTCATGATATATACGTAAATGCATGTGTATATAAACTCACAATTATTTAAACTAAACTCGACATATATGTAGCATTATCGGTAGTATTATATTTCTGTACTTGCTGAGGATGAAGATGTTCCATTTCCAATGATTGTCAAAGGACTGGTGCAGGACTTCAGTTTGAGTTGTGTCTTTCTAATGCAGGCGTGCAATGTTTACTGTATATAATCAGTTGCATTTTCTTCGTCCATCTTTAGTTCCTGTTCGTGATAATTTTTTGATGGCTTTAACGCCCCATAACTATTTAGTGCTCCAGTGTGCTACAAAGCTCGAGTAACAAAAGGGCGGTATTGAGGAGCAATGTCGACTCACTTATGCTGCATTGTGATTCGTAATAGTCTAAGAAATTACTGCTTCCCCCACCCAAAAAGGGAATAATAATAATTGTTTAATATTGCCCTCTGCACAAATGGTTTGGGGTTTCTTTCCTGTTCTGTTTTGATTTGATAGACATAGATTTTTACAGCATAAAATCAAGAAAGTTATTTGCAAGGTATCCTTTCCCTTGCACTGCAAAGCGACATTAAGTGAGTTATTYCAACTAGTAAATTTTTATCCCAGGCCACAGAATCGTAATGATGAAATTAAATGGTTTTCAGTTACTACAAATCTGTTCCTGAATGCACAGAGGACCTTAGTTTTAAAAGAAAGAACCATGAACACAGGAAGCAATGWAATGTTGATAAACTCTTCGCCTTATAGACCATTGGATGTGTTTCTAATACATCATTCGTGTACATATTTCTCAAGTTGTCATCCAGAAGGATGGCATAGAACGCTACAATTACAGACTAAGGAAGAGGAGGAGACGTTTGAGAAATATGAGTCACCTCCCTCATCCAGTATCTTCATCGCCAAATCATATCCCCCATAAATTTGAGAGCTGGAACACCCCTAATCTCAACATCAAACATAGGGCTCCGAATAATCATCAATTTTGCTAATTCTGGATCTTTCTGGATCATATCAAAGGCACGCATTTGATCCTGGAATCCAATTATACAGAAAAGTAATAGTTAATATAGCTCACCATATACCTTACCAGACACATTCAATTTAGTAATAAAAATGAAAATTAGGAAAGAGACTCCAAGGCCTGGTCATAGGAAGTTAAGCAATAATTCAAGTAAATATATTTTATTTTATTTTCAATATGTTTGCAGTATTTTTCACGGAGTTTCATGTACACAATTAAGCAACAATAGCAGGTTATTTATTAACTTTCCTTATGGAATCCTTACGCTGTCTCTTCTATGAAATGAGAAAYTCAAAGATACTTTTAGTTGAAACAAGTTGCATAAATATCTATCTATATGAAGCTTCCATATCATTACGAAATTGTCTTGGTCTCCATTCAAGACRCACGAAGCCAATCATTTTTTCTTAGATAGGTAGCACAAACTAACAATTGACAGCACATTCAAGATCATATACATTTCTTAAGGAAATTAAAATTCTCTTMATCCACTACKACGCAGATGGAACTTCAAAACCATGACCTCTGGCAAAGAAAGCTGAAGAAAAYATAAATAGTTTAACATCTATCACTGATGCCCTCTCTGCATGCTCCCTGATCTCAAGGAAAAAGATGTAATCAATCATCATCCATCCTTTTTAACAGCGCGGTTAAACAATTATCAATGTATCATGGAGATTTCTTTTCTGAAATTGATTTTTCTAAAAGCATTTTTAGAAACAGATAACAATATTTCGGCAGTATTTTCGACACACATAATCTAAGGTAAAGAAAAAGGGTTACCAGAAAATGAGGACACTGTTACAACCATTAGCAAGCAAGATCAAGGTAAACCAGATATCCACAGCCTACCCATAATTCAAATATTGCTGGATGCAATGAATAAAATTACTAAGTTCCATGTGTCTGCTCTTCAGAWAGTCTGAAACATGAACTCCTGTCAAACATTTGTCAATGATGAAGAATCGCATGTTACCTTTCTTCTCATTGCACAAAACTTGCAGTCTGATGCAGATGAAGGTAGCACCTGATTTACAATGAGCCTTCTTACTGGAACAGTTTCTTTCTTCAGGGACACACACAACCTCGAAGACTCACTCACTGCCATAACCTAGATGAAAATTGATATATGCACAAAGTAAGCATTAAAAATTTTATTTACGCATACAATAGTAACCGAGATTCTATAAAACATTCAATATGTTTTGGAAATTCATTTAACCATTTCAGTTAGGTGCTATGTGGCACTTCAAATATAAGGCTGATTTACGATATGAAGAGTAACGTCACAGTCCAAGTTTCATGATGGACTTCTCAAGTTCATGAAATGAATCGTAGCAAGTTGGGAAGCTTACCGTGGGGATTGTCACTATAACAAACTCTGTTGTCTCCATGTCATGGAAAAGATCTCTGACTTTCGCCATTCTTTCTCTCAACTGTTCTAGCTTGTCACTCTACAGCAATTAAAAAAAAAAAACCACTGCTAAGCATTTGTTATATAYCCCCGCAAGAAAATTCTTACGAAAGTCCTGCTTACCACATTTTTTTGTGGCTCCTCCTTCCCGAGAAAAGATTTAACGGCTGAAGTTGCAGAAGCTATCTTGTCCTTCAACTGAGTTTAGTAATGTTATTAAGAAAACCGAAGCACGAAAACAATAAAGTTGAAATGTAGACTCCCACTTAATCACTAGGACAAATTGCAAGCAAATTAAGATTTACAAGCCAGTTATAACACCAAAAGTCTAAAACCAGTTGCCGACATCATTAGAAAGAGGTTTTCCGTTGTAAGTGAGCCACACTCACTACTAGAAGGAATTTGATGTTACATATAACCATAAGCAGTAATTAGTACATATGATTAATTATCATCTCAAGCTATTGGAGAGYGCATACTTTTATTATCTTGCCAATGGATGTGTCCAAGAAGTCTGGCAATGACAGAAGCCGAAGAGTGTGACCCTGCAGGAAAATAAATAATTGAATCGAATAAAATAAAGTTAGAGAATATTATAGAAAGGCATTTTCGGCTTACCGTTGGAGCTGTATCAAAAACTATCCGAGTAAAGCTACCATAGTCTTTTGACTCCAGAAATTCCATGACCTGCAAAGACAGCGCAGTCAAAGAAATGCAGCGCACAGAAGATATAGCACTAGATTGGTATGTGATAGCAAGAAACAATAGTTCAGCAGTCATAGTGCATGCCTTTGAAATTGCAATAGCTTCGTCTAAACCTGGTGGAGGAGTGTCTAAAAGCTCCCCAAGTTTCAGTTCTCCTAGCTGTAATAACAGAGAACAAGTCAAAAAGGAGGGAAAAAAAAAAAAAGAAAAATCAACATTGCCTTTATACAGATTCTAACGAAGACCCTTCGTTGAAGGAATCTCCTTCCTTTGACAAAGGATGTGTTTCTTTTGCTCATTCGACGAAGGAAAAACATTTCAACTTTTTGGTTTTCATGCCTCCTTCAACAAATAAATCTTTCTTCATTTAAGAAGCTTTCACAACATATATTTTCTTAACTCCAATGAAGAATGCCTCTTTTTTTTTTTTTTGCTTCTTCGACAAAGGAAAACATTTTTTCAAATTTCAAAATTCAAAATTTTAAAATCTCCTGTCTTCTTCAACTAAGAAAAGTTTCTTAAACAAAAAGCCAACCCAAGTACACTTTAAGTTCACAACCGCACATGTATGTAAGTATCTAAGTGTGTTGTGGGTGGGGGGAATAAAAGTGTAAAAGATGCTTCTTTACTCACTTAAATCATGGTAGCCRAGAATTCCATAAGTTCTCATGCATTTTTCCATTTCTGTATCCTCAAATACTTGGAAAAGGCTTCATCTAGTTCCATTGATTTATATGCACAAAATCTTGTAACATAGATTCACAATCTGTTTCATCTACATCCTACATTATTGCTTTAAAAGATTTTTGGAATCTAAAGTCGTTGAACTACCAGTTGATTTGGATATGCAATATTCACATATCTCAGTCATTTTCATTTCTACGTTTGCATTGACATCTATTTTTGTCTGACTTCCTTTCTTTTATTAGGTTTCCAACTAGCAGTATAGTGCTTCAGAATCTTGCTCCTAATTGTGTTTGCCATTAGTGAGATACTTTCATAATGTTGCTTGTCCAAATAAAGGTTTACATAGAGCATATTATTTTAACTGGTTTAACTAAGTCAGTTATGCCAATGTGCACTACTAGTCTTAGAATCCACTAGGTACCATAGATGAGTAGGTTCATCCTTCTTCCAGAGTCAGTTGATAATATTGTACTAAATACATGGTCTACATGCTTTTGAATAATTTATCGGTTTGAAAAGAAAATAGATAGTAATTATGGGACCAGGAAAAACTGAAGAAAATGAGATCTAGTGTCATTAATGTTAAAACTAGGAAGAAAATGCAATTACTCTCACCTGCTCAGCAAGCATTCCAAGGCCCATGGWATCCATAAAGTTTTTTATGCCAGCTCCACCATTTATTTGACTTGCAGCACGGAATTCTTCCTTTGTTCTTTCAGGGTTTATCTATCACCATGCCATAGCTTGTTGAACATTACAAGGATCAAAGATTAAGACTTAGTAGAGTGGCAGCAGATATGTGTACCTCAAGTGCAAATAATGGAGAATCTGCCCCTTGAACTGAAACAAGAGTTCCTCCAGTCAAATCCTATGCAAAACTTGGAAATTAGTAACTGAATTTTCTTCTCAAATTAGAAATAGTAAACAGATTTCTGAAGTTGAAAAACACAACTGCATGGTACATTCATGCACCTGATCAATAGAATCACTCAGTGAGTGAGCAGGGTCAGTAGAAACAACAATAGTGGGGTGACCATGGCTTGCAAATTTTACAGCAAGAGATGCAGCACAACTAGTTTTTCCAACACCACCTTTCCCACCCAACATAAAGTATTTGCGCTGGGTTCCAGARACCATCTCATCAAATCCAGCAACAGTGTCAGTAGAAGTGGCTASCGATCGCMCTAAAAAGAAGATTATGCAATGAAGAATCAAATAACTTCTCCATTGTTCATAGTAACCTTCTGATGGTATACAAGAAATTGAGAATACTGTAACACGTCTACACTAATAGCTACTCTGATTGCCAAACAGTACACCAAACAACTAGCAATATCAATCTGTTGGATCAAAGCAAGAATTACTTTTTTCTGCAGTTCTGCCATATTAGTTACTATTTTACACATGAATTCACTACCTTCAAAAGTGATTTAGCCACCTCTAATATCAAATGCCATCTACTCAAAAAGAGATGCATCTTTACTGCTCCTCAAGTGGCCCAACCATTCACTTCTCTGAATTCCCGTTTTGTTTTCTGTAGTAGAAGAAAAAACCCATCTTTACATTTTCCGTCAAATTAACAAATTCCACTTCTCACAGAAAAAGAGTCACGAACAGAAAAKGTCATGACATATACAAAACTAACATCAAAACATTTCAGACTAAAAACCTCATCAAGTAATCYCAAAAACTGCATAACCATATGCTGGCTTCCTCTTAAAGTCATATAARCAATTATTACTGCTGAGCAGGAAATTATTGAACTAAAWATCCTTAAGCCAATAATAATCCCCGGGAAGAATCATAAACAGAAAAGAAARGAGAAATCTTGATCATACATATATACAAATGCACGACGGTTACCTTGAAACGGGTGTCTAAAGGGCTTTGAAGAGGGTGGGATTGAAAAGGAGCTAACGTTTCTGACAAATTTAGAGAAAATCATATAATTTTGAGATTTTGTTAGCTGATGCAACAGTGCCGCCACTGCCATAGCTGATGAATTTCCTCGCTAGTAGTTTGTTCTGCAGCTGTTAGCTTCTGAGTAGCGGCAAGAGCTTGCAGGAGGAGCAGCCAGCGGTTGTCTGGAGGGAAAATAAAAGGGAAATTGGTCTTTAGTACTTACTAGTGCACAGGGCTTTTAGGTTAGTTTGGGAGTGAGGCGAGAAAATAAAAGAAGTGAACGGGAGAGTTGAGAAGAGAAGATGACGTTTAATTTGTTTCAACTATAGAAGTGATTTGTTTATAGGGTATTTTTAATTTTTTAATTATTTTATTATTTTATTTGGAATGGAAGGATAAATAAATAAAAGAGTTTTAAAGAAGAAATTAAAAGAACACAGCGAAATTTTTTTAAACTTTCCTTACTTTCTTTTCCTCTCTCTCCATCCAAATGAAGTGGAAAATATCTTCAGTAAAATTCTTTTTTCTTTCTTAATATTCAAATTCGATATTTTTAAATTTAATCATAAACACTTCAATTTTTAATTTATTTGACTTTTAATACTTTATATTATTATTTTAAAGTGAATTTTAATACTTAAATATCATATTTTAAAAATTAGATAACTCATATGATATATTTCTTTTATATATTTAATTAATTAAATCAGTAATATTGTATTTCTTTAGTTTAAAAAAAAAGGTTCTTGTTAGAAAAATCATTTGAAGAATTAATACAATTTTTTTATTTTCAATCATTTTTAATAAGTATTTCCAAATTATTATTTTAAATTAGAAGTAAAAAGGAATCGAGTACAATTAAATGACTGGAAGAGGCTTACAAAATGAACAATAAGCAACTTCCAAGTGTCAACTGCCAAAAGTCCACCCTAAGAAATAACTGCAAGTGCAAGCTACGCAAAAGAAAGAAGAAAGCCCCCCATTCTTTACATAATGACCCAACCACAACCGGGACGATTAGCAAATGATAACCGACCTGGTTATTCTGAAAGCTCCTTTTCATCTTCTCATGCCATTTCCTTAATCCTCTAGTCATATTCTACGTCAACATTAACCACCAAAACCACCAGCAAAGTTTGCTTCAAGTCCAAGTCCAAGAAACCGTCGTCTCACCAACAGTTTCATGATCAAAGCTCTTGTTTTTTCATTCTATAGTTATATTGATGCCTCTGGGCATGGGATCAGGTTGTGTAGTAGTATAGTTCATTTTCAGCCATGGCGACCGAGCAGGCTGATTCAGAAGTTCACCCCCAAACACAAGTTGTAAGTTCAATAACTGATCATGGAAGTTATTGATAATTCTAGTATTTGATGATGTTCTGGTTAAGGGGTCGAATTGTTTCTGTTTCAGAAAAAGAAGAGATTCAGTGGTCAGCAACAAAGAGAGGAATTGGAAAGAGAGGTACGGGAAATATTTAATGAATCCTTTTTGTCTTTAACTTCTTGCACAAACAGCACATTAGTACTAGAAAGCATAGGTGATGGTTCTTTTTTCTTGAAGAGGGTGCCTAGTCTAGATACTAACCACTATATATTGATCTGGTTAGAACACTCATCTTCCGATGCATGTTCCAAGCCAATCTCGATCGAAAATGTTTCTTAATTCTTGTTTATATTAGGAACACTCGCAAAAGGAACTTCAGCTGTAGATGGCAGTGACTAAAGACCAGTAGTTTTGCTTGGTGGGCTGGAAATGGCTCCCTATCTTGGATTAACTCTGTTTTTCTTAGCTTTGTCAAATTCCATCAACACCATCAAGAGCCAACTGTTGATTTGAAATTCAAATTTTTCTTCAGGTCGCTGTGCTTCGAAAAATGCTTGATCATGAAGACAAAGTGCATGAGTTTCTGGAGCGGATCCAGAATCAGAAGGATGGTTCAGATGTTGGTATACCAAACTTTCTTCCTCCAAAAGTAAGTTTCTCAATGCTATGTTTATAAGTTCGTCCGAATCAATTAGGCTTAGGACTAAAATTCCAAATTTGTTATACTAATTGCTAAAAGTTTTAATAACTAATCCGTTCAATCCATAGATGAAGGAGCTGTTAGTAGAGCTGGCGATGGTTGAAAATGAGATAACTCGTTTGGAAAGCCAAATCGAGCAACTTCAAGGTGACCTGAAGAAGGAAAAGGAAATCACCATGGAATCCAAATCCAAACAGTGGCAACATGTCCCTCTCACTCATGGATTGTCATCGTTTCCTTCTAATCCGAAAAACAGCAAGGGGTTGAAGGAGAAAGTAGCATTTGAGACGAAGGCATTGCATTTCATTAGCAAAGCTATTAAAGGTGACTATAATCTCAGTGACTTCAGTGTTACTGATAAAACCATGAAGTCGAAGAAGTTCACTGATCAGAAGGAAAATCATATCCGAGATGAAGTTGAGACATTCGGAACTAAGGCTTCTAAAAGGAGTGGTATGCTGAAGACACCTTCGCCAATGCGCGATCCACGACAACCAACTCCAAGAGTAAGTGAATTTATGACAGATAGTCCCTGTCAAATTTTAGTGCAATATCCTTAGGGACAAAGTTTGAATTTCAACTGTGAGTTCATTCGATTTTGCTGCAAAAGTATCTAACTGTTGGTGTTAATCTTGTTTCAGAGAGAACGGAATGTTGATATTCCACCAGACCTCCCAGTACCAAAAGCAACGTCTACTCAGATGTCAGAAGAAGAGAACATACAGAAGCTAACACCCAACAAGTTATCTGAGAACATTATGAAGTGTCTCATCTTTATTTTTGTTAGACTACTGCGGACATCACGAGCAATGGAAATAGAGAAATCAGGGCCTATTTCGCGGACTACAAATTTCTCTTTAAGCTTCAGGGCTGAGACAAGCTTAAATTCAAAGGCCAGCCTTCTCCTACAGAAAGATTCAAGGCAACAAGATCCATATGGTATCTTCAATGCGGAGGAGTCTCTTCCAAGGGATATTGGCCCTTACAAGAACTTTGTTAGATTCACTTCAAGTTCTATGGATCCAAAATGCATATCCAATTCAAGCTCCGTCCCCTTATTTCAAAAGTTAAAGTATGCTTCTAACAGTTGAAATCATGAAAATTTTCATTATTTTAGTGTTGATCTTCATCATGAAATGTGAATTCTAACCATATTTACGCATCTCCTCCAAAATGTAGGGTGTTACTGAACGGTCTACAGAAGGTGGATTTGAGACATATGACCCATCAGCAGAAGCTAGCTTTCTGGATCAACATGTACAATGCCTGCATAATGCATGTAAAGGGGGGGAAAACCAGCTGTTCCCTAATATTTGAAAATATTCTTTCTTTATTTATATGCTCCTGCAAATACTCGAATTTTGATTCTAGGCATTCCTTTTCGGCATTCTGATTCAGGGCTTTCTTCAACATGGAGTTCCGAGTAACTCCAGCCCAGAAAAACTACTAGCACTGCTGAACAAGGTAAACTGTTTTCGTAATCTAGGAATAGGTTCTATATAACAATATAACTTAAAAAAAAAAAAAAAAAGGATTTCGGGGTCTCGCCTTTTACTGAAAAACTTGTTTGCTTTGCATCCACACCCTACTCACCTTGCTAGTTACTGGTAGGCAATAGATGGGGCTCTGTCGCTTGTTTCATTTGTTACAAGATCACGAATCATTTCCTTAATTGTTCGGATCAGGCGACATTAAACATCGGTGGAACTACAATTACTGCTCAGGGTATCGAGTGTTCCATTTTGAGAAAACCAGAAGCTTCACTTGTAAAAGAGGTAAAACTTTTCAAGATCACTTTCAAAAGCACTATCTTGGCAAGATCCAAATTTTCCCAGCTGTATCATCTCTTTGTTGCATTTCGTAGGTTCTTGTGGAGGGTGAGAATGATAACATAGAAGCTATAGTTCGAGAACGCTATGGTCTTGAGCCATCTGATCCAAATGTCACCTTTGCGTTATGCTGTGGAACGCATTCTTCTCCTGCAGTAAGCAATCTATCAAACATAGCTTCCTTAATTTGCTCCAAAGAATTACTCCCTGCTGATCTCCATCGCGTGCAAAATATGCAAATTCATTACATATGAAGTAATCAACATAATCTGATTATACACAGGTGAAAATATACACAGCAGAAGGGGTCATTTCAGAGTTGGAAAAGTCTAAGCTAGAGTACCTGCAAGCTTCAATTATAGTAACGAGTACAAAAAGAATAGCAATCCCAGAGCTTCTTCTTCGACACATGAATGATTTTGCACAAGATTTAGACTCATTGATAGAGTGGATCTGTCACCAATTACCAACATCAGGGACTTTGAGAAAAACAATGGTTGATTGCTTTAGGGGGATTCCATCTGGGGGCAAATTCTCCACCATCATTGAGAAGATACCATATGATTTTGAATTTCAGTATCTCTTACCTATTTAGCCCACAATGCTTTTGTAGTGTATTCTTGAGCCAAAGACTGATACCACATTTATTTATACGTTGGCAACATGTTAGTCAATTTTCCGCCGTATACATTCTCTACTGTAATATCATATGAAGAATGGAGCTCCAAGCAATAAAATGACCAAGTTTTTGTCATGAATGAATCATACAGAAAATTGAGCGGTGCTATTCCTAAATGGTTTAATGGCACCATTTCAGCAGCATTTGCGGATGCTATAAAGATGCGGATTCTTGGTCTAAGGGTCATCAATTTGAAGGCCCTTTGCCGCGATCATGGAGGAACTGTAAACACTGGGAAGTTCTTGATACAGGGCCTAACATAATAAGTGATACATTTCCCTTTTGGCTCGAAAACCTTCCGAAGCTGCATTTGAACTAACAGATTTCTAGGTATTGTAGGCACTTCTATGGAAAATTCCACTTCCAAAGCTCAGGGTTCTTGATATTTCTTAATGAGTTCGCTGGCATTTTACCAACTGTTTATCAAGGGCCGAGAAATGGAGCGCCTATTCAGGGTCCTAATAATTCTCACAACCATTGATGTTCCTTGCGATAAATTTGAAGGTGAGATTCCAAACTTGGGCAATACTCTCTCCATAATCCCTTACATAAGATAAAATAAATCAACTTCAAATCAACAAATTGAGCTGCTTAAAAGAGTTATTGATCCATCTGCGATCAGGGTGGTGTTGRAAAACACCCCAAGTCTACATCACMGACGCCATGGCTCGCTATGAAAATTCAAAACAGAACCGAATCGTCAGCAACAGTTTTTGGCMGCAAACTACTAGGRCCATCGYAGATCATTTTCAGCTTTTTCAGAATTCGAGGCCAAACAGAACAATTGTCCTCATTTTGAGTTTGAGATTCTTTTGATCYTTGAAGAGAGTCTCCCTCGTCAACTCTTCTCCATGTGCATTCTTTCCCTATCCGGCAGTGTTAGTAATAATTGGCTTCACATTGTTGATAAAGAATGATATTGGCACTCGCGACTTGAATGCCAATTCTTTTTAGTTCAAGTTGTGACAGAATTTGAGATTGATTTTCTCAATTTAAATAGTTATTTTTGAGAATTTCCATMCTTTTAAGAAAYCCYAAAAAAACATAATTTTTCTCYCAAAGCAACACTTTCCTCRCCGAACTTTCCTTCATAATAATATCAAATTATCCYTTATATAAGAGTCAAATATATTTCGACCTTATTTTTACATTCATAAAGTTCGAATTCAAAGTATCAAATTATTAACTATATTTATAATATATATTGAATACCGTTGAAGATGTATCAATGATATCTAATGTTCAAGTTCAGACCATGACATGTGATGGGAGAAAGGGGCCAGCCTAATATCCTCTGCAGATTGAATTATCTGGTCTGTTTSGAGAAGCAAAAGTTTTTTTAATGGAATYAAATGGCGGCGGCTAACGTGAGCAACGGGARCGGAAGCGGTCCAAGATCATACTACGTATTTTTTCCTCCTCCTTTTAATCCATATCTTCCACCTATTTGGTTACATGCAAATCATATAATATTTCTAACAACTCAGCTTTTTCTTTTAATCTTTCTTTTGAATATTCCATCATATATTATTATAATTCAAACATAAAAATAATAATTTTTATATAGATATTTAAAAATTTTGAATTTTCTGGTATGTTTTATATTCCACATCTTACATATTAAATCATTAATAGTATAATGCGAATATATTATATATTNAATCGATGCATAATAAATAATGTATTATAAAATTTTTATTTATATATAATCCATCAATAAAAACTATATTTAAGAGAGTGAGAAGCGCAATAGAAGAAAATGACTGCCACCAAAAAAAATAATAATRATAATAGAAAATGTTTGACATCTCGTAATGCCACGAATGTCCAAGTTGACAATAGCACATCAATTTCTTGTTACTTACAATTCGTGAGACATTTGGATAAAGTCAAGAGCATTCAATCTTATGATGATCCGTACATTAGTGGCTTAGAGCAGCCATAAAGAACAAGGAAGATCAATGATGGTCATATATGAAGAAAGAATAAAAGCAAAACTTTAAAAAAAAAAAAAAAAAAGAGCATTCAATCTTATGATGATCCGTACATTAGTATCTTAGAGCAGCCATAAAGAACAAGGAAGATCAATGATGGTCATATATGAAGAAAGAATAAAAGCAAAACTTAAAAAAAAAAAAAAAAAGTTGACTAAGTCAAAATAATCTAATATCTTAAAATAGTAATCACGATGCTCTTCGTCTTTTTATAATTAATGAAATAGACTCTAAAATCTATGCATACTTCCTCAGTCATAGGTCCACTTTACATTTGATTTACTATAAAAGTTTAGAAGAGACTAGAAAGGGAGGTTATGATGTCTTACTTTTGTTAATTAAGAAGGTTAGTCGTGGGATTGATTTACTTGTTAAATTCGTTTAATTTAAAAAACAAATGGTTCATTGGTATTGAAGAATAATTATTAAAAAAGAATAAAATAATAAATTTATACATTTGACGTTCAATTTCAGAATTTTAATTTGAAAATAAAACGATTGAACRGACAAGATTCATCACTTTACCATGAAGTAAGAGGGTTTTCGGGCCTTTGAGGTCATTTGTGGCTTCAAAAATCAAGCTTGAAGTTYTTATCATGTTTTAGAGTTTTTATTAATTRGGCTTTTGGATAATTATTTTTGGTTAGTATTAGTATTTTTCCTATTTAAAAAACCTCTCAACTTGTAATTTTTATTTCAATCAATTATTATTAATAAAATTCAAATTTTTCTCYCAAATTAGTTCACTACTTTCCGACTGCTCAATTATTGATGAAAAAGGAAGAGAAATATGTCCAAGAAAAGATGAGAAAATTAGAATCGAACTTAAAACCTTTGAGAGAGTGCCCCCTAATAGTCTATTCTTGTTGATGATTAAAGACGAGATCAGAAATTTTATTTTGAAAGGACGATAATAAATAACATAAATATTAAAAGATGAAATAATATTTTTTTACAATAAAAATTCTATATAAATCTTAAAAAGATATTTACTATATATAAGATTTTAAAATTGTTGGTGGAGACAATTATGGCTTCTCGCCTGCCCCTTGTTGGTGGTGACTGGTGAGGACTCTTAAATTTTATAAAGGTAACTCCTGCTGTATGTATAATATCAATTTCTTTTTTTTTTTTTTTCCCTCTTTCGAAGTTAGTGGACAATAATATTAAGATTCTTCATGTTCGTGCTCTGCCCGACATGGCATGGAATTTGCAGTTTAAGAAAGAATTCGTTCAAATGCAGTTAAAGAAGGACTATAATGGAATGACAGGAAAAGGATACAAAAGCAAGTAGACAAAAGCAGAAAACACAGATTAAAAGCTTCTTTGTCGAGATGTGAATGRAACTTGCAAAAGTAATGGTCAATTCATTTGATGGATTAGAAAATTATTTCTCAATTACTCCAATCTTCATCACTGGTAAGAATCCGTCCGATCGGATTCCTTGCTAAAGCGAAACTCTGATCGGTATTCTTTTGGGTTTGAAAATAAAATTTCTAATTAAAGAAATTGAATTCCTTTCACGCGATCTAAACTTTGTTAATTATTAAATTAATTTTTATATTCATCAGTATTTAATCTTTAAATTTTGCAATGTCAAATAATATTGTTTAAGCAATGAATAATTATCATTACCTCATGATTTATCATGAAATGTTAATAAAATTATAAAATAATTTTCGATATTGTATCCTTCTCTCTCTATGGATATGCATAATACACCCTATATTATAGTCATACTATTGGATATGTAACACACTTTGAATTCAATAAATCCCTCATATTAAGCAAGTTGTATGATAAAGTATATTGATATAAATGTATTAAGTATTTGMTAATATTTGAGTGATCCCCGTAACACTCCTGTGTCCAAGTCCGTTTAGGTAAAGCTATTTCCCACCTCGGAGAAGAAGAGGTGAAGAAAGAAAATCTCAAGTCAGCGAGGACGGTTAACTCACCCGCGTAGGCTTTAGCCCACAATTTTATGTAAATTTCATTACTAATAGGCTATGCCCCTTTTGCACTTGTTAGATTCTTCAATGAATTGAAAGAGCAAACTTTCTACTACTTTTTCTGTATCCCTTTTGGCTTGATCAAAAAGAGTTATTCACGTCATTTGACTCAGTTTACAGCAAAGATCACCCCTCATTTTTGTGAGGGGATCAATCCTTTTACCCCACTAATGTCATACAMAATYCTGAACTCACCCCAACATCTCCGTTCTACAGATTAAAACCATTTTCTTCCCTCACCAACATACCCTTCATATGTGTAGAACGAAAATGGCAATTGACGCTGCAGTACCCATCCCCACCCCACCGTACGCAGCCCAAACCACCTCACGTTCCTCCAGAGCCTCGAAGCAAAGACAGGAGCAAACGCCGCGGGGACGACCTTCGCCCACTAAGCTTTCTTCCTCGACTCCTTCCACCAGCGGCACACAATCTTCTGCTTCTGGGTCGACCTCCAACTTTCGTCTCGACACATCGGCGGCCACAGTCTCAATTTCCAGTCGCACATCGCTTTCCAGTCTCCAGCTGTCGCTGCCGGAAAATGCATCTATCTATGACTTCTCTGAAATCAGGTCCGCCACTAACAATTTCCTCGCTAAACGATATTCCACCACCTCCACTTCCTCATCCCAGTCGTGGCGCTGCTCTCTCAATGGTAAAGATGTGATTATTTTTCAAAGGAAATTCCAGAGATCAATGCAGGAATCTGAGTTAAAATCAAGCTTGTCGATTATTTGTCGAAGCCATCACTCGAGCATAATCAAAATCCTCGGAGCATCTATCTCTAACGATCACATTTACTTAGTCTATGAATTTGTACACGGTTCAAATCTTGCAGTTTGTCTTCGGAACCGGAGAAATCCTAATTTCACCGTGCTCTCAACTTGGATGTCCAGAATCCAAATTGCAACTGATTTAGCTCACGGCCTTGATTACATACATAACACTGCTGGATTCAGCATCCATTTAGTCCACAAGCACATGAAGAGCAGCGGAATAATTATCACCGAACCCTCATTAAACGCTAAGATTTGCCATTTCGGTGCCGCCGAGCTTTGCGGTGAGACGAAGAGAAAAAACAGCGAAATAACGGAGGATAACGTGCCGGAGCTGAGGAGGTTAGAGGGTGGAGGTCGGCAATTCGAAGGAATAAGAGGATACATGTCGCCGGAATTTCAGTCCACCGGCGTGGCAACGCAAGAGTCTGACGTGTACGCGTTTGGAGTGGTTATCTTGGAGCTTTTAACCGGGGAAGAGCCGTTGAAGTACAAATATGATAAAGCAAGTGGTGAATATAGGAAAATCTCGGTAATTGAGACCGCAAGGACGGCACTGGAAGGAGGAGGAGACGGCGGCGGCGAGGAGGGAACGGAGGGAAGGTTGAGGAGGTGGGTGGATAACCGGTTGAAGGATTCATTTCCCGTGGAGGTTGCGGAGAAGTTAACTCGTATGGCGCTGCAATGTGTCGATGTGGATCCTCGCAAYAGACCAGATATGAGACGCGTGGCGGGGAAGATATCGAAGCTTTACTTGGAATCCAAACGGTGGTCGGAGAAAGTACAACTTCCGGCAGGTATCTCGGTGTCATTAGCTCCTCGGTGACGGCAGAAATTGAACTTTTTTCTTTTCCTTTTTGGCCGTAAATACACGGAAGGAGTTAGTTTACTATTATTTTGGCGGTTAATGATATCCTTTTTTAAATTTTTTATGATACCCTGTATTTGGGTTGGGTTTGCCTTTCATTTTCTAATGGGGACATTGCGATTGGTTGGTTTGATGCCAAATCTGATGGCGATGTAACTGATTATTAAATTATTTATTTAAAAGAATAAATTTGATAAAAGTAATAATTCAATTTGTTTAATGAACATATCTTATCTGATTCCATTTACACTGTTAATAGATCTAGCCATGATAAAATATAAACTTTGTTCATCTTGGGTTGCATTTGGATTGAAATTCTTTTTGAACTTTTATTTTATTTTTAAATAAATTTTTATTTATTTAGTTTTAAAATAAAAATAGAATTTCTACTCATTTTGAAATCTTATTTGATTAATTTTTAAAGGGAAAAATTTTCAAACAAAAATTTATCTATAATAAAGACCGAGCTTTTTTCATCATCTTTCATCAACTTTTCTTACCAATATACAATTGTTCACTGCATTTGAATGTTTGTCACCAAAAAACCATACATTTTTAACATTCTTTTCATGAATTTTTTCTACCCAACACATTTTGATTACTGTAATGGCATTTCCATATTATGCATTTCTTATTGTAATTATTAATGATTTTAAAAAGTTTATGCGAATAATGATCGTATTAAAATAATTTTTGAAGGGATTTAAAAAATGAATATTCCAGTAATAATTAAATATCATCGGAGTATTGAAACAATAATAATTAAGTTTCACTGATGAATACTCGATTATTACCCAACAATATTAAATTTAACGGATGAATACTTCTATATTAACTCAACAATACCTGACTAATGAAGGAAAAATCATTAAATTTGACGTAAGAGAATATTTAAATATTAGTCCAACAATACCTGAATATCCAAATGGTTAATGTGATTTTGATTTATTTCAAAGTTTATGAAATTATTTATTTCTTATCTTTTAAAAAATTGTCAATGTAAATGAGTTTTCATTTCARTTATAAATTCAAATTTTAAATTTTATAATTTTYTCATTTTAAAAATTTTTAAATTTTTTTCTCAAGCAAAATTATTTCTTTTCATTTCAAATATTCCTTTAGACTTCAAAATCATGATAGCCTATTAAAAATTGTTGGTTAAAGTAATTCCTTATACAAGATATAAAATTTTAATTTTGTGAATAGACCAAAAAATAACTTTAGAAGAACTGTTTGGAACTTTTTTTAATTCAAATTTGGAAAAGTTGGATCAAGATTCTAGATTTCAATTTAAACTCGAAAGAATGGAATCAGGATCTTGAATATCGAGTGGTTAAAATAAATTAAATAAAAAAAATTTCATGGCAGCCTGGTTGGATGGATGCACCATTAAAATGTTTCGTTTCCGTGCTTGGAGGATAGACGATATATGGGCTGTAGCTGGCTGCCGCAATTATGAGAGGCTGCAGAAGGCTAACATTATTTGAGAGCCCAAAAGCTGGCCCACTCAATCAGTTGAATATTATTGTTACGTCACCVTCAGTGCARAGCTATTACGATGTTTGAATCTTCTTTTTTTTTTTTTTTCCGAGTTTTATTTATTAATTATTATGATATTTTAAAATAATTAACAAATTTAAATGATCAGTTAAAAAACGTAGAGGAAAGTTTGTAGATTATAAAGTCTATTAAAATATGTTAAGAAGGGTATTAAAAAAATTTCAAAAAGATATTATATTATGTTTGTTATGTTTAATAATGTTCTTAGCTATTAATTTTGATTTACTTACAGCACGGCGAGCAGTCAAAATCAATTGAAAATCTTTCTATTCTCATCCCCAGAACCAAAAGTATTTTCAAGTCAATTCAAAATGGATTACTTCCCGCAGCCTCTTCTCGCCGCCACCGTCAAGTACCGATCACATGCAAATATTGACTGAAACCGTCCTTCAAAATTTGGCAAATTGTAGAATTATTGAACAGCGCATGTAGGATTCATTCACGAATCGAGDATCACGGTCGCTTCCTAGCGCGTCCAAGAAATGCAAGATTGATAAGTTTATGTGATAATCATATTAATTTTAAAATACGAAAATTATTCTGTGACGATGACCCTGACGTTGGAACCCATACATACGGAAGCACCCCTTCTCCAGGAAATTGTCAGCAATATGGTACTCTGACATGCAAAAGAGGAGAAACTCATCGTACATATAAATGCTCTCCTCCGGTAACTGCCCGACACCTGCTAAACTTACACTGAACGACTTCAGTGAAGATGGTGATGGCGGCGGTCCATCGGAATGTGATGATAAATACCATGGCAACTCTGAATTGTTGTTGCGCTTTCCGCTGGATGACTTGCCGGAAAATCAAGGTGTGGGAAGATGATAAAGATCTCGGCAAATAACGGCAGAAGCACGACGGATAAAGATCTCGGCAAATAACGGCAGAAGCACGACGGCTAAGGTAGTGGATGAATGCGATTCGATGCGCGGCTGCGATGCCGAGAATCCATATCAGAAGCCATGCGACAACAACGTTGTTGATGGATTTGCTGCTGTCTGGAGTTCATTAGGACTTAATAAGGATTTAGGAGTAGTACCAATTACTTGGTCCCTGGCATAGGCCCTTGCTCCAAGAACAATAATATACAATAAGTACTTGCAGAGAACAGATCAGCTCTGCTTGTAAAATGTAACCCTTCTCTGCATCATCTCTATGAAATGAAATTTTGACACTGTTGTCCTTTACAATATCAATTAAAATTACTGCAAAAAATTAATAAAGCTGTACTGTAATTAAAAGTMTTCTCAAATCCGTAACTCTTTTTCCTCTCTCTTCTTTCTTGCTGAAACGTAAGCTGTTGGGCTTGAATCGAGGGCTATAGAGGCAACCAATTAGTGTATAGTCCAGAAGAAAAAATTGCATATTGAACCTCTTGGCCCATATTGACGTTGGTCACCATGTCACAAGTCCAAGAGTATCCAGAATTTGGTTTGATAAGAATTCCATGCTCTTCTTGCAGTTATAAAGGATATATTTGGCTCTAAATTTTCCAATATATTTTATATTTGCCATTTTAAAGTTTTTTAATTTAAATATATGTCATTTTATAAAATTAAGAGAGTATTTCTTATATTTTTTTTCTCCATATTGCCTTCTCCCTAATTATAATCCAATAAATGACCATCACAATTTTTAATGGAAAGTATTCATCAATATTAGTTTTTTGACTTTTTAATGATCAAACAATTCGTTTGATGATCAAAAGAAGTTGAATAATTAAACTTTAAAATTGAAGTATTGAAGCTCATTTAGTAAGTGTCATAAAAATGGAATAATCAAAAGAATGATAATTTAGTTTTTTATTTTTATAATTTAATCAATATATAAGATTTTTAAATATATGTGAAATAACCTTACACGACAAATATAAAAAAAGAAAAAGAAAGGAGTACCTTTGTTCTTTTTTGCTGGTGTGACTTTCCAGGCAGCCACACAAGGTAAGAAACTACTTAAGTACTCCCTCCATCCCATAAAGATAGATTTACTCATATCTTCCCACAGATTAAGAAATATAGGTAATTTAGTTAAAAGAGTGCGACAATGATCCAACTTATGTACCTCTGTTAATCCACAATTACAATAATAACCGTATACTAACAAATGCATTGCATAAAAACATATGATTATATATATTTTTATATTATGCATTTTTCCTCATATACCTCTTATGAATATTATATGAGTTAATAGATATCATCTTGTAACTTGATGTAAGTTACTTAATTGGTCTTGAAACTTGACACTATATTTAACTTGCGGCAAGAATAAATACATCGAAAAGTTTATTTTTCTTATTTCAACTCTTTCTTTACGATGCGCATTTATTAAAACAAGTATTGTAGATATGAAATTTTTATTAAATTAAATTTTCATAATCTATTTAAATAATTAAAAACTAATTTTAAATACTTCCATTAAATTGGAGAGATATTACATCTCGCCTAATGAAATAATAACGTGTGTCAAGGATGATAATGTTCAATCAATGATGGAGTTCGAGGAATCGAATGATGCCACGTCGCTCCTAAATGTAACTTCGTCTAATCAAATCAATTTATTTTGCCTATATTAGAGGCCAAAATACAAAAGAAAAAGGTTCAGGAATTCATATTGAGGACCATATTGCGACAATTCTATGGCTCAAGTCAAGATTTTGAAATGATAGGGTGCATTTGGATTGGAGTTTAAAATGAAAAAAATGATTTTATTTTGAAAAAAGATTAAATGAAAAGACAAAAAAAATTGTAAAATTTGAATTCAAATTTGTGATTGAAATGAAAAAGTTTTTGTTTTGAAAAATCATTTGGATTGGAAAGATAAAAGGATTTTTGTTTTGAAAACTCATTTGGAAACATTTTCGTAGACAACTAGTCCAGATAAATCAGAATCACTTTAAGAATTTGAATGTCCGGATATTGTTAGGCTAATATGGGTAATACCCGGCTTTTATATTATAATACTCCATTATTCATGAGGTAATAAACGGTTATTCAAATAGAATTCTTCAAGGATATATTTGTTAACAAGATAATACCCAACTCTTATATTACAATATCCGATTATTCATGAGTCAATAAACGGGCATTCAAATAAAAACCATATCTAAATCCACATATACTCAAACATAACCAAACCAAACCCACCTATTGAAATCAACAAGATTGGTTGTTGCCCCTAGAGGAAGAAGAAGAAGCTTTGATTTGAGAGGAAATTTATCATCASAAAATCACGACTGTCTGCTTTCGGATGTAATAAAACAAGTATGTAAATTGTATTTTATAAGAAAGAAATGTGGTTCTTCCTCTTCATTTTTTCTAATTCAAAGATTTGTAATCTTTCACGAATCTTCAAGACAAGAAGTAACTGGGAGAAGAAGAAGAAGAAGAAGATAAGGACAAAAGCAGCAAAAAAGTCATCTGCTTCACCTTTCCAAACATAGTGAAGAACAATTAATGAAAAGTATAACAGATTTTGAGAACATTTTGATTTTTTTGGATGAAGAACAGCTAAACACATCATTATTGATGGGGTACTATGTAGGAGAAATTGATGAAAGATAGAAATAAAAGTTTAATTTCTTTTTTAAAAAAATTATTGTAGATGATTTTTTATTTGAAATTTTTTCTTTGAAAAAAAGGTTTCAAAATAAATAAATAATTTTGTTTTTATTTTAAAAAGTAAAACAAATAAGATTTTGGTTACAGATAAAAACAAAGAATTCACAAAAAATCGCAATACAGATGCACCCTTAGTGATACATAATGTGTCAGGTGTCCGTCACAAATCTTTATAATCCTAAATCATGCCAAAAAAAAAAAAATAGTGATTTTTCAAAAAAAAAAAAATAGTGATTTTTCTAGGTTTCCCTTGCCTACTAAGCTTGTTAGACTTATTGCAAATATCATTGGTGGTTCTTAAGTTTTTCGGCTTAATATCTACTTCTAGTAGCAACTTAAATTGAAAAGTAAACACCAAAGCAAACAATCTCATTTCCTCTCTTAGCAATCTAATCATTTGGGCGCACTGTATCCATGGCAATGATACTGTAACAGGAAGTGCAAATCATGCAAAATCAGTGTGTGAAAAACACAACAAAAAAGAACAAAATATTCTTTCCCCTACCAAACCTTTCTGATTTGACAACCTAAATAGCACATCCAACTAGTCAATAATTCAAGAAAACGTCTCAAATTGATCTGCTTGTATGTGAGAGATTAGAATGTGTTTGGCATATAATTAAAGTCCCACCAAAGCATACTCATCATTTCTTGATTGCTGTAAAAAGATCAAAGTAAGGTGAGACAGGTTCGAACGTACAGGTAAAGCATGAATACCTCTTTTTTCTTTTCTCTTTCTTTTTTACTCCKTAGCATGCATACCTTGGTAAAGCCAAACATAAAGAATGTGAAATATGTATTGTGAACAAGTTTTGAAGAAGAGAGGATTTCAATTCTTGATGTGATTTCATTACAGTAGTGAGTGACTATTGGAATTATGTGGTTGTCCATGACCATGGCAGCACTTGAAAGTAGATATTCTTCTTTAGGGCCCTACTTTGATTAGAGCCCTCTAACATAATTGATCCCATGAATGGTCAATGTGACTGAATCCACAAACTACATGTATAAATAGCTGTGATATTTGGTATATATTCGTTTGAAACTTTGTACAAGTTGCCATTCTAGCCTTGGAGTTTTCTAGACTTGTATTTTGACCCAGTGAGCAAGAGGGTTTCAAAGACTCCGTTAGCTTGAATCTACAGTAGACTTTCAGTTAATAACTAAACTAATTGAGAATCTAGGTTAAGTCCTTCCGATTTATGATACACATCCACGATCAATAATCATTGTAAGTTAAATAATATTGTATTCATTTAAGTCTTTTATTTTTATACTCTGTGATTATATATTAATTCTTTTAGATAAATGTTATAAAAGTGTTATCAATAGTAACCCGCCACAAAGGAAAAAAAGAAAAAAAAAAAAAAGAGGAACGAATTTGGTGACATTAAATTTTCCCAATTTGCATGTAATTACGAGGATGAGTAGATGCAATTCTTCCTAATACTAGAGGGTTTCTTTTAAAAAGTTTCAATAGGGCCCAATATAATTGGTTGGCAATTGAYATATATTACGTTAKTTTTTGGCATACTTTTGTCCAAAGCAGTTGCATTCTTCTGGGGTTTTATTTAGAAAGATTTCCTTTCTGAATAAAGATTGGCCTTTGACATTATTTTTCACTCATCTGCTAGTTATGAGTTTAAAGTAATATTAAAATGTATTATTCTTCCTAACTATAATCTCACATCACAAATAACTTTGAAAGATTACGTAATCTGAAATTATATTATCTCTTTAAAAATCATAAATAATAGAACAAAAAAATAAAATGAAATGATTATATTTAATTAGAATTCAAATCATTCCGAAAAAAGAAAAAAGAAAAAAAGCACTCTACTCTCGTGGACAGAAATGATAATCACAAAAGCTTTGGCTTGTAACCAATATTGCCCGAAGTGTAAAGCATCATCTTTGCTTAGTAGGTTGATGGTACGCAAGAAACTACTATTACGATCAATTTTGGCATCAAAGCCCACACCAACCAACACTTAAAAAGTTACAGCCGAAAAAGAGAGACTGTTAAACTGGAAAAAAGATAATGACTTTGACGCTCCATATATCAGAAAAGAGAGAAAGAGAGAGAGGAAGGGAATGGAATTGAAAAGCGAGCATAATGCTGACTCTTGGGAGGTTAGGGTACCATGTGGGGTTTCTGTTTAGACATGAAATCCATGACGTCATTCAGTAGGGCAGTCGTCATTGGCGACCATTGTTCCTTTTGTAGTTACTATTCACTCCTTTCCTAGAGGAGAGACAGTATCACACTGTGTAATATCTGTAACTCACTGATCAACTAGCAGTCACCATACGGGCTCCAGACTACGTTAAAGATTTTCCCCCGGATTTTCTTCTGTTGCCGGCATATGCAACGCTGGCATATGCAACGCTTATTCAGTCTTGTTTAAAATCACAGGAAACTCTCAATTTGGTTTTACAAGCTACATGTCCATGGCGTAATAAAGAAGCACTGTACTAGGGTTGTCATGAGCCTGGGAAGGCAGGTGCCGGGGGCAAAGCGGTGAGGACACCGTGAATATTTAGGACAGAAGGGGAAAGATATGCATCAATAGATTTGACTTGGCAACAAGATTTTCCAGGAAATCTAGTGAGGTGAAGGACAAAGTTGAGCTTATTCCCACGTCCTTCTTTCACTTCAATCTTATTTTGAAGGGTCACCTGGTGGAGAAAGGACCATCGACGCCAGAAAAGGAAAGCAGGTTTGCACGCAAGAGGAAGCCGGCCAGGGGTCCATTGGAGCAATTATGTCTAAACACTGGCCCCCTCCCCTCCCCCACAAACCCAATCAAATCACTGCTAATTAAACCTCTTTAGGCTTTTCTAGTACGTACTCTTTTATTATTATTTTCTTTCGATTCTTCATAATCACGGGCTCAAGAATATAACTAGTTCAGATTGGAATTTAAAAAAATAAAAAATATAGCGAATTTGAAGATGCGTTGCCGCTCTCAGCCCCAACAACTGCCCTTAGATTCCTCATTATATTTGGAAAGAAACCTCGCCTATTACAAAAGAGCTTAGTAGCTAATACAAATAATTGCACATTTTTTGCATGAAAAAATAGCAGGATATATATTTTATTATACTGTGAGGAAAACCCTTCTTTTATTTATGTTCTTTTTCAACTTTCGATTTGATCAAGCCTTTCTTTATTATTAGCGACCTTAAAAAGGGAAAAAAGGACTTGGAACAGGGGAGAGCAGAAGGACGAAAAATATCGTTTCACGGCTCTGCAATGATGTAAGTTTTGCTATCTTATGTTCTTCAGTAACATCACGTTGTTCAAGTATCACAAGGCTACTTTGCTTTACTTCATGTTATTTTCATCTATTATCTAACAACACAAGTTAATTTATATCGATAAATTTTCTTTTTATCTTTGATATTTCAATTAAGAGTTGATTAATTATTGTAAACATGTAAAATTTAAAGGGTTCCAAAGAATATAAACAGAAACTCACAGCCTCAGCCTTAGTCTGATGTACCTTCATCTCGTAGAATAAGACTCAAGATTCTAACACATTATTTAGTAATATAAATAATATTTCAATAATAACTCATATATTTATATGACCTTTCAAATTTGCGAAGGACAAAAACATATACTTTGAAAATAAAATAAAACAAATTTTTATTATTGAATGATTTTGTTGCCGTAAATAGCAGTGGTATTGTTAGTATGCAATTCAAAGTTTGATTGGACAGTGATCAGTAAGTCGGATGAGGCATCAATACCAAAGCTAGCCCTAAGATCGAGWTCTGACGGTAGAGGAAYAAATCTTTATCTCTGTCATCCACAGAGAAAGTTAAGTCAGTCCACCCAACCGTTAGATCTTCTGCATGATCAGCTTTTGAAAGACAATCTAACGGCCTAAATGAAAAAGAAAGGAGTTGAAGTCACAGTTAATACAAGACCTACTGCTAGTTATCGTAACTTGAGAACTCAGAGTGTTTTWCCGTACAGTTGAAGTGACCGGCTTTTTTATCGGTAATCGGTAACATAGCTACTGTCTTCAACCAAAAGATCTTCCCTTCTTCTTCCTTTCTTACTTTCCCTGTTATCCCTTAGGGTCTCCCGGACCCTCCATGCCGCTGCAGGGCACTCCCCAGACCTGTAATCCTCTCAGCTGACGCAATCCTCGCTGCCCTTATCTCGCCTGTCTTGTCCTAAGTAATTATTTTTACTTTTGCGTTTTCTTTATATTGTGAAAGTAACCTCTAATGAGTGCTGTTTGTGAATTTTAATGTGACGGAAAGTATATATTTTATAAAAGTTATTTTATCTTGATAATTAGGTTGGGAGGATATTTTTGTAATTATAATTATGTTATGAAGGTATTTTTGCATACTAAAGAATGAAATTTAACTTTGTCATAAATTCTTTCTCGATTTGTACTCCTTTCGTTTTAAATAATTATTCATTTAAATAATTTTTTTCTAAAACATTTGTTATTTTAGAAATTTAAAAATGTGTTAAATACCATTTTTTTCCTATTGTACAATAGATTAATTAGTCTCAATCAACTCTAAAACATTGTTTCTAATATGATGGAAGGATACATAGGTTAAAACATTTAAAATTAAAAKAAATTTAAAAAAACTTAGTTTGTCATTTTATTTAAAATTATAAGAGAAYTAATATTTTCTTAATATGCATAATAAATATATCCAAATGAACAGTTACTTTAAAATGAAATAAGTATATTAAAATTAATTTTTTCACTTCAAAAGTTACTCTTCTTTGCTATGAAAAGTAATCCCAAAAAGACGATAATATAGAATTATTCCAATATACTCATCTTGACATGACAATGGGAATTTTTCGCAATGGTTAAAAGTTTTATGAAATAATATTATTATACGAAAGTAGAAAGTGAACTACTTTTCTTTAAAAAAATAATTACAATACTATGAAAAAAAAAATTGAAGTATTGACCAATACTCGTCAGTCAATTACAAAAATACCCTTGATTTTTGTTATAAAGTAGCTTAATTTGTTGGTAGCCTATGGTATTGAGTTGGATATTGGGCTCCTTTGTTTGCGGTATGGAAACTTTACCAGAAGGGATAGATAAAGCAAATGATGAAAAGAGAATTGGATGCTCCAACATTTACTATTAAACCATACAGAGGTTTGGTCAACCCAAAAAGTGGTACTAATTTTTTACCCCAACAAAGTAATAAAAAGGGGAATGTATAAACAACCCCAATATCCYAATTTAACGTTGTCGGTCTGCTCCCTGCACAAATTTTTTACCTACTCTTTTTMCTTCTTTTTTCTTTTGCTTATTATAATTGATGAAGATCTCTTTTGCCTTGAATAATTCTACAATTATTTGAAGATGATGATACGTATAATCGAGACAATCTTGTTTTCCTAACTTTTCCTTTATTTTTTATGTATAAATATAGAAAATCTACAACAATAGTAGAATGAAGCATTTTTTTCCCCTCTAATTGCAGTGTCATTTATATCTAAAACTTATTATTTAGTTTGTATTTTACAGTGTTGGCTTGGAGTTTACTATGATATATTGGTACCTTAGATATATATAGTTTTGAATATATTTTTTATTACACACCCTATATTATATGAATTAGAGTACGATCTTTTTTAATTTTTAAGATCGATGAGGAGAGTTGTTAACTTAAAACACTTTATTCTTGTTACATGCTTTAATTCACTAACTAGATCATAGTATATTTATTATTAGCCCTTTTAACATCTATTTTCTTTCACTTTAAGAATTAAATATATATATACATATTAATATAATAAAAAAATTATAATAGCAGAACGTACTAAGATATTCGAAATGTTTTATAGAAATACATTATTAAAACTTTTGAATAASGGATAAKTCAAATAAAAAGAGATTCAGAATCTTAAATTATAATGGAACAACCTTAACATCATTAATTAAGGGAGTTGCCTTTTCATAAGATGAGCAGAGACATATAGTACATTTACAACYTTACTAGCAAATAAGGAATTTTCAAATGTGGTCACTTCTTTAATTTCATCATTTCATTGCTTGAAGATTCATGAGCGTGACAATATTCGCCGTCAAATCTAACGGCTAAACGACGTTATATATCACCCTCGTAGAAAGCGAAAAAAGTATTTGTTTACTAAACGGCAATTATCACCATGGCAATCATTGTCCTGCTCCTACTACCATGACTGTTACGACTCCACCAGCTAGCTTTGCTCTTGCCTCCCCTACCCCACTGCCCTACAGCACTCCCCYTGCAACCGGCTCGTTTCTCACCTGAAAATATCCATCGGAATCTCTCGGGTCATATTTCCATCGAACTCCACAAGGGTTCTTCTCGGAATCAAGATCTTTTTCATTTTCATACCATATTTCTTGTTTGGAAGGTRAGAAACCCCTCAAATTTTTTCTTACGTTCTTGGGCTTCTTTTTTTCCCCCGAATAAGAATTCAGATATCGATTTCAAGTTTGTCCTCATTTTACAGCTGATGTGCTTGCAGCTTGGTTTTACAGAGTTATAAGATCTTTTCGAGTTACTAGACTKGTCAGAAAATTTGAGGTTGCTGCCTTTGATTTTAGGGTTTTCAGTGGGATGCTTAAGTGTGCGTATTGTTTTATGGTTTTCGTCAGTGGGATGCTTCATTTTTGCACTGACTTTATATTCTTTCTTTACGTGTTGGTTGTTGTTCTGCAACTTTGCTTAGTTTTCTGGTGAAAGTTTCTTTTCTTCTAGTATTTTCTTAACTGGCTGAAGCTGGCAAACAGTAGATGTATTTGCTTACTGTTTATTTTTGGGAAGCTTCGGACATTGAACGTTGTGGATTTATGTTGCTTGGCCTAGAAGGCTAGGTCTAAGGAAACGAAAAGGCTCTAAGATAGGAAACCAGTAATGTCGACTTAGAGTTGTATGTGCGTCTCTCTCGATCGGTATTACAACTCAAGTTTCTTGGCAACTCTAAAGGCCTAGATTATTCTGCCSCGGTTCTGTTTGCTTTTGTTTTGTTCCTATGAATTTCTTCCTACTGCTACAATATCACATGGACTTCATTAATTATCCACCTGCTTTGCTGCTAGTCTCGTGTGGTTCTTCTGGTCTCTCTCTCTCTCTCTCTCTCCAGGCGTATGTACGAGTTTTCCCAATAAAATTCCTGTGTGGTGCTTGTTTTTACTGAAAAGCTTTGCTCTCCTTTTCTTGTAAAATTCATGTTACTGAATTTCAATTTTGATGGGGAGCACATGCAGGAGTTTCCTTGAGATGAATATGGAAGAACTAGAGCATGTTTCTGAAGACCGTCATCTATGAATATGGTTCCAAGATTGTAAAGGGAAGTAGTACTGATTTTTGGACGGAAGCATTGTTTTATGGAGACGAGTAACTTCAGGCCTGAACTGCATGTAGCACAACAAAGCCGACGAGATAAGTTGAGGGTTCTTCAGCATCATTCAAACCCAGATCAGAATGTGGAAGTCTACACGAACCATTTAGAGCAATTTGCAGGCCATGAGGGTCTAAGTCCAGAACTTGTTCATCTTCGAAGTTTTAGGTATGGAAATTTATCCTTCGAACCAACTGTATTTTCTTCAGAAATGTTGCATTTCGCTGCGAATCCGCAAGCTTTGCTAGTGCAGAAGGATGTTACCATGGTTCATCAAGACTCAACAGCTACTCAACCTGGTAAACGGATAGCTGCTGGAGATGCTTCATTTAGCAATTTTCCACACACTATACAATCCAATATCAATTCCTCAGCTAAAGTAAGTGGTGACCCACAAAATTGTAGCGCCTGGAAAAGCATTGGTTCACAAGAGTCTTGTGGTTGGGTTTCTAATTATACAAGTGGATCAGCTGGCATTGATGACAATCCAAGCCCAGATTTTGTCGCAGAAGGTTTGTCTGGTTCGTTGAAGGTAAACAACGCTCCTTCATCTGCAGTTTACATGAAGCCTAATAACTACGGTTATCAAGAATTGAGGTCGTCCCTGACTGGTCCATCTAGTGAAATTCCCAGCCATAACAGTCAAAAGCAGTATGGAGAAATGCATTTTTACAACAATAGTTTTCAAGAAGTAACGTCGGCTACTATTGAGACACATGAAGCACGAATGGTATCACTTGCTCAACAGAATGCAAGGGAAACTGGTCGGATGTCTTGGGCAAACAATGGAAATGAACTACTTCTGCTACCCGCTTTTGCTGATCAGTCCAACCCATTACGCCTTGATAGTTCTTGCGATGCCATAGGTAGGCAAGTTGATGGATGTCAACGCTGGAATAGTGAAATAGATTATTCCGAAAATAAGGCTGCTGTTAGAGGCCTTAGAACAATTGCAAATGACAACTCAAACACCCAGGCCTTGTCTCTGTCTCTTTCATCAGTTCCATCATCCAAACAGCATGTAGGACATTCTGCGGGTAGAATTGCATCTGAAGAATTGGCTTCTGTTGGAGGTTGCTTCATCAATATTCCAGATAAGGCTTTGAAACCTGATTACTTGGGTTTCAATGCGAAACCTTCACACGGTGGCAAAGTCTTGGAAAATGTTGATATGGCAGGAAATTTAGCTGCTGCTCATCGAGGTACCGGTCCACTGGGACCGTTCACTGGCTATGCAACTATTCTGAAAAGTTCGAAATTTCTAAAGCCAGCCCAGCAGCTTTTGGATGAMATCTGTAATGTTCTTGGTCCAAGACCTTTAAATATGTTCGAGGCTTCTGATAAACTTTCAACTGAAATTAGGCCCTCCAGCGATGGTTTTAATGCTGCTGAATCTGTAGCCTTGGCTGGTGATTCTGGTGGCTCATCATCTACATTCTTTAGTTCAAATGATAAGATGCGGGAGGCTGGTGGCTTAAGCAGCCCGAATGAGTCCTGTAAACCTGAATATCTTCAGAAGAAGGCGAAGCTATTATACATGCAGGAGGAGGTTCGTAACGATTTGCTGATGTTATCTGGTTTAGTTTTACGGAGTTTGTTCTATATGTTGCCATACTTTGAGACAGTTATTTTTCAAGAATTCAAAGAACTTCTTTATACTCTTATTCTAGTTGTTATGAACTGATAGATTTCATTGTCATGGCATCGTGAATGGGTTGAGTGTTGTTCTTAGGAAAGAGAGAAGGTCTATCAAATCAAGAAATTATAATTTGTTTGTGCACGGCGAATATGACTACTAGATGCATAGCCCTACTTCCAAGTGGAATATTTGACAACGCAAACAAAACAAGTATTTCAGAGCTAGTTACCAAGTATGCTGCATTTATTCGCCAACTCATGCGGACATTGTCGAGTGAGAAATAGTAGTAGTTATTTGGACTTGCTTGYAGGCTAGGCTGCAAAACTTGCATGATGAGAGGCATGGAGCCAAGAGAATTTATCTCTATCCTCAACCTCAATACTCTTTTGTGATGCATAAACAATATGTTAATTTCGTGTAGCTTATATTGACATTGAAATGAGACTGATTTTATTTAAAATATGCATGTTTACATTGATGTTCATACCCTTGTCGTGTAGACAATTACCTTTTACCTCTATTGTATGACTCAAAGAGTGAAGCTGGTAAATCAAATCTTGGACGAGCTATAAACAAGTTGACTACATGGGATTTCTTAACTAGCTGTCGTGTCCAAGTGCTTTGGCTGGTAAATCAAATCTTAGGCAAGCTATAATCAAATTGACTACATGGGATTTCTTAACTAGCTGTCGCGTCCAAGTGCTGTGGCTGGCAAGTATTCTGTCATGGTGCTGGAGCAAAATATGCCAAAGATCAGCTCCTTATTCTGTTGAGTAATTAATGTATTACGTTTAACTTACCAGAACCATATTGGCCTCTTCCTGTGGAAGACTCCTTAATCCAGCTAAAACATGCACTTGAAATTCACTGTTCTTAAGGACATAAGGTGTGCATACATGACAGCTTTTTATGTTCTAAGCTCTTGATGATGCTGTGAAGAAAACATGTTCTTTGATTTACCTTCCTCTCAATAGGCTTACGGTCAGATACCAGATATATTAAAATGTAATCCTCATCTTTGGACCKATTTGGAACAGATATATTTCCTCTCCCTCCCTCGCTCTGGCCTTCCTGGGATTTAACCATGTCTCACTGTACTTATGATAAGCTACTATGTTTTCATTTTAGTGCTGCTCATACAAAATGAAACAATAAAGTTGTGCTCTTAATCAGAGGATATAAAATAAAGCATAATTASATCACCTTATCTCCATGTAGTTTCACGTCTACAGTACGACCTTCTCTTTCAGGTCTAGTTCCCGATCGTATTAACTCCTATCTTGCGCTGTCTGTGAAGGCTTTTGTTGAATCTTGCATCAGTATGTTTTAAATAGACCAGGAAAAGTGCATGAGASTGCTACTACAGGCTTGCATCACTTCTTGAAACTCTTCCTTATACTGAAAACTGTAGTGCTAACTGGTGAGAACAAATCACTGCTCCTCTAATTTAGTTTAGTGTTTTTTCTTTTTTTTTTTTTTTTTTTTTGGGTTTTTGTTTTTGTTTTTCTTGTGTCAAATGTTCAAATGTATAGTTGTATATCCGTCATGTCTAAGTGGCTTATTATTTGATAATGGGAAGCCTATTATCACTTTGTAATGTCATAATTATTAGTTAAAATCAATGCATTCTGATGGCATGTGGACTCCACCATTTAGTACGTTGTGAATAAAATTTTAAAATCAATGTACTGCAATACACTGAAAGGATATGCTTTTGTTAGGCACATTGTTTTTTTCTTAACTCTGTTAATTGAGCATTGATTCCTATATTTGTGTTACTAGATGTGTGGTGTCCAATTGACATCATTATTTGCTTTTCTTCATTAAGGTTGAGTTATTGCAAGCTTAATGAGTGTTTTCTACTGTCCTCTTCAACACAAGCAGTATTGCAATGGTCCATGTGGATGCAACATGGATATTTATTAGTTTCTGTATGTTTATACTTTTTTTCTCCTGAAAGGTATGCAGAAGGTATAAACATTATCATCAGCAGATGGAGATGGTAGTTTCTTCATTYGAGACAGTGGCTGGTCTTAGTGCAGCAACCCCTTACATTTCTCTGGCTCTCAAGATGGTTTCAAGACATTTCCGTTGCCTTAGAAATGCTATTTCAGACCAGCTGAAGAATGTAAGGAAAGCTTTGGGAGAAGACTTGTCATCGCTTACAACTGGCACGAGCAGTAGTAAAGGGGATACAAGTTCATCAAGACAGAAATTGATTGATCAGACCTTTCAAAAGCAAAAAGCTGTTGGTGGCAACCTAGGGTTCTTTGAGCCACAGCAGCATGTCTGGAGGCCACAGAGAGGCCTTCCTGAACGTGCTGTGGCTATTCTTAGGGCTTGGCTCTTTGATCACTTCCTCCATCCGTTAGTTCTTACCTTACACTCACGCTTATCTTGTCATACATGCATGCCTTACCTGGCCCCGCAACCTTGTTGAAAGTGAATTTACTTCCCTMTTGTAGGTATCCCACCGATGCAGACAAGCATATGTTAGCGACTCAGACTGGATTAACTCGAAACCAGGTATGAGGAGCTTCTTTTGTGTTCATTGAAAATGGCTGAGAAGATAAATTAATATCTGTTAGTTCGAGTTTCATTTTTTATGATGCAGCTCAAGGGTTTGAAAATAATCTAGTACCTAGGACCATGAAGAAGTGTTTGGCACCTTAATCTTTTCTGATCTTTAACTTCCTAATTTCCTATTGTGGGGTCAACGAGGTAAGAAGCTGTGGTTTCTGGATTATCGATAGTAATTAGTTCACATTTGATGCGTGTTAGGCATGCATGTATTATGATATGGCTTCTAGATGAGCCTCATTTACTTATTTCCCTKTCTTTATTGGGTGTTMGTTATTGGAATTTACGKGTCTTTGGTTATTTTAGACAAGGGCCTAACTAAATCTTGAATATAATTTAGGTCTCAAATTGGTTCATCAATGCTCGTGTTCGTGTGTGGAAGCCCATGGTTGAGGAAATACATACACTTGAAACCAAAAGTTCTGCAGAAACAGGCTCTAGTGCAGGAAAAGCCGATGGAAAAACTGCAACTGASTGTGGTAGCCGACCAAATGATAGTCAAGCTTTGAATAGGTTGAGCAGAAGTGGTTTTTTGGATAAGCAAGCAGAATGTCCGGAGATTGGCTCATCAGCATTAACTGGGAACCGAACGAATGCAGATACATGGAATCAGGAAAAACGGTCWAGACTTGAATGCCCCATTCCTGGAAGCATGGACGGCTCATTGGTAGGCTTTATGCCATACCAGCAAAATGGCATTGACATTGGAGGGCTTGGAGCTGTGTCGCTGACACTTGGGCTCAGGCAAAATGCAGACGGCGGGCAACAACAACATCCACTGCAGCAGCAGCAGCAGCAGCGCCACCAAAATCAGCTAAGGCGGCATTTTGGCGATCAAATAATTTATGACTTCGTGGGTTGATGATCATTTCTATTTAATATAGCTGATTGATTAGGTGGAAATAAAAAGCWTGAAGCGAAGCTTTCCTGGTAATGGCGGATTATGCATCAAGGGATTGTGTTGCAGAAAAGAGAATTTCAAAGCAATACATTGATGATGGATTATGTATCTTGATAGGTAGGAAAACAAACAAAGACGAACATGTATGAAATATCAAAAAGAGTGATGAATGCTGCAAAAGCTGCCGAAAATGGTCCGAGGTTTCAACACAGGAAGTCAGAATGGCATCCGCAGTATTTCCTGCTATTCATTTGCATTTTCTTCTACGTAAGCTTTGATGACTAAGTCATTGAATTCTTTACTGACACAGGTTGTATGTGAAATGTAGTCTTCTCACTCTTATCAAAGATTTGGTTTACCGGAGAGTTACCGGTGAGTTTCTAGTAAAGAGCAATTAACATTGGATGTTTGAGTAAAAAATTTGAATGTTACTGTCAAAAGATTTTCATAATGAAATTTAACACTTTTCGAACTTCAATTKGACCTMRCATAAAATGGAATTTTAGGCAGAATAYTAGAATATTTGAAGCCTGCATTCTTTCTTAATATGAATTAGAGGTAAAAGTTATTTTATGATCCTCAAATAAATATTCATCTAACTCATTAAAACTTTATTTTATTTTAAAAATATGAAATATTCTAGGATATTTATTGAAGTTTAACTGTATGTCCAAAAATTTCGAAGGCCAATGCGCTCTCATAGAATGAATAGTGGACATAAATAAACCAAGACTTGGGTTCAACGATTGAATCAAGGTAAATATGAAATAATTACAACGGTTACTCTAGAGTGTTTTGTAATAACCAGTCAAGAAAATTGAAGGCGCTGATGAATTAAAAAATTAAATCACTTATCATTTTAAAAAATAGAGTGTTTTATTTTAAATCATTTAGCATTTTAAAAAATTAACGAGTATTTTTTCTATTATATTTTTTTCTCATTGATTAGTCTTATTCAATTCTAAAGTATTATTTTATGTGATTAAAATATTTAAAATTGCAATAAAAAAAGAAGATTAGAATTATTATTTTGTTTAAAGTTTTATGAGAATTAATACTGTTTTACTATGCATTTTTGGGTCCAAAATAAAAACAATGAGGAATTGTTTTTAAGGAAAGCCCATTTAGTTTTCTTAAGCCCACTACTAACGAACTTTAATAGTAGCATGGTCTAATACTCCGAATTTTTAAATATATTTTGTTTTCAACATTTCACTCCCAATTTCTTTTATTTCTGAACTTTGTTCTTTTCTTTAATCATTAAAAAAAAAAAGAATAACATTTTGGTGGTTAGGCAGTAAGGCTATTCTTTTCTTTTTCCTTAAAATACAAAAAAACTAATTATATTTATTGCTTTGGCATTTTACTAACTCTTAAAAGCCATAAAATAATAATATACCAAAAAAATTGGAAATAAAATAAAACTTAAACTTTGATATTTCCCCGAATTTTACCTTTTTCCCCTTAACGTGCACAGCACCAACGACGGATTTAATATCTTTTAAAATTTTTTATAGAATTTTTAAAAATAAACACATGTGGTAACTATTTTTCTCTATATGAGAATTATTTTCCTCCAGAAACTAATTATCTTCTTCCCAATATTGTAAGGATTAAATTGTCGAAATTCCATGAATGGTGAAAGAAATGTTGCTTGAAGCTGTAAAATTCAGTGTTATCTTGGAAAAAAGCAACAATTTTATTTAAATATATTTACAACTCTGATTAACCATGCAAGCAACACACCTACGTAGCAGAGCTCTACACACATATACACAAACTCATTATTAGTTCTTTCTCTGCAAAATCAAAATGCTCAAGACACAAACACATAAATATATATATGCATCTATAATTAGTCACCATTAAAACCACCGGCCACCGATGTTCTTAGACCTTTCCAGCAGAGCTCGGACCACCACCGCCTTTGTAGTTGTCGAAGTCTTGCCTTGGTATTGAATGGTGATTGTTGACGCTGCTCCCAAAATTCTCATCACCATTTCCCTCATCATTCTCGGCTAAAATCTGCGGCTTCTTCGCTTCAGTTTCAGTCATTAGGACTTCTTTGTTTATAGCCAAAGATGACCCCATCATTATTATCATGAGAAACATTATCACCACGTACTTCATTCTCGATCAAATCTTCAATTATATATGTTATTCGTAAAAGTAAAATGTAAAATATCAAAATCGTTTACAATTTTCTCAAGATAGAGATATAATCAATATTCCCATATAACATAAACAAGTTTATAGTAATTAGTATTACTTATGAAGAGTACAAGATTTAATATCTACTTACCAAGAAGGAGATGAAATGGACAATGGTCTGATATGAGATTAATGCAAGTAAAAATGAGAGGTGTAAGTTGTTTATAGAAAGAATGATTAGGGTTTATATAGATCGAGTTTTGATAATAAGATGACCATGGAGTGTCCACCAGATGAGGCAAGATTAAGTGGGTTTGCCATATTACACCAATAAAATGGATATTAAAATGATAAAAATGATTATAAGTTGAAGAAGGAAATTTATTGTCCGGACACGRATGTTAATCGATAAATGCAACTTCCAAGTGGGTAAAAGTTCGRGCAAAGGTCAACGAGTTGCAGTGGTGTCTCCTGTTCAATTGGCTTCTGATGTCAAATTCCTAATCTTAATTAATTCTAAAATTTTCTCCTTATGATTTTAGTTCAATTTTTTTTTAAAAATACATTGTGAGATATTTTTTAGAATAATCTTTATTTATTAAGACCGTTAAAAATAAGAATATTATATTAATTTTTTTAAAACATTTCTCTGAAAAGTCTTTTTAATTACTTAAAGCAAATTTTAAAAATTGAGAATATAAAATTTCCCATGATCAAATAGGTAGATTAAGAAAACTCAATAGCAGTTACAACAGGAGTTGAATATGCATCGACAATCCAAGGTTACAGATTCAGATGAAAACTAGAATGTCTGCGTTTAGGAGTCCCTTATAATTAAATAAATCAAGATTCTACCTTGGCTATAATATGAGTAAAAACTCGTTGAATTTATTAGTATTTATATACCTATATTCACCCTCTTTAACTCTTTMATAAGTAAAGCATTAATTTGTGCTATTTTGCTTTAAGAATTATCTAAATTTAATTAATTAMTTTTATTCTAACTAAATTGTAAAATTCTAGAATTCATAAGCATTATTGAAGTGACAATGATTCTACATGCGAATAAAGAGTTACTTGATGAAGAAGGAAGAGAAGTTCTAATTTTGATTATTCTTGCAGGATTTTGCTGCAACAATGAAGGACATGAAAGAAGGAGCAATTGATGTATCTCATGAAAGAATGAGATGTCACCATGAGAGAAGAAATATCTTAGAAGCAAAAAGGCATAAAGGACATGTGAGTTTCTTAGATGAATGATAGACAAGTGTTTTATGCATTTAGGTGACTTTTCACTCTGTACATATGGAATGAAGAAGGACTTTCAAGAACTCATTCATGAACATCTAGAAGCAGCCACACAAGAGGAAAAAGTGAGAGAAAGAAGGACAAAAAGGGAAGGAAGCTTGGAATGCTCAAGGAASAAGAAGAAGTACCCAAAGGACTTCACTTTAGAGCTTCATCAACACCTTTTTAGGCTTTCTTTCTCCATTTTTTAATTATATTTTAAGATGTCAAACTTGAATTATWTGTATTTTATTACTTCTAATAGCATAAGCTAACTTTCTAGAAGTTAAGATTTTGATGAACTAATGTACTAAATGCTCTATTAAATGCTTTGAACAAAGTTTGCTCTTCATTAATACTCTATTGAAGTTTGTTTATGATTGTGCAATCACTATTTCTTGGCCATTAATGGTGTTATGATAGCCACATGAAGCACGAAAGGAGTTAAAGTAGTGAAAATCTTGAATAGATAGTTTAAGATATTTTAGGACATGCCATTAATAAACACTATAAACATATATGTTCAACTCATAAAATCAAGAAACTTGAGGTTAATTAGACTAAGTAACTCTACAGGTAGAACAACTTAGTAAAATAAGAATAAGGATCAACAAACTAAAAGAGTGATGTCATTACATGTCTCTCGGTTTATGTTTTGTTGCTGCCAAACCTTTGTTTTAAGTAATGCTGCAACATATTACTGAGCATTGTTGTGAGTGTTTCTTGGATATTAGTATGTTAGAGATAGTTCTAACTCATCTTTTAGCTCTTAAATCATCTTGTATGAAGCTTGTTTTGATCTTTTAGCAATTAGATAACTTTATTTTATTTTGCTTTACTTTATCACATTTGTGATTTTATTAGAAATTTAAACCACTACTTTTGAACCATCAATCCTCGTTGGATGGACACTTTACTTCTTCTATATTACTTGAGAATCGCATATATTTGTGTGTTGTAGACAATTGCCTCATTGTGATTTTATCTATTAGATTACAATTTGAGAGAGAGATGCAAAAGCGAAAGCCCATGGATTCTCGTCTTTTGTAATTGGATCACTAGCACTGAAAACCATCTTCAATAGGCYCAAAGTATGATGAGAGAGGTGAAAAGAAACTCCACTTCAAGTTCTTTCATCTCTTTGAAGTATCATTTCTTTTCAAGTGGAATAGTTGAGACAATTGAAAATCTATTGTATTTCATCATTGTAAATTCCCAATGTTGCGCTATCAATTATCAATGAAGAGTTATGTCCTCTTTGGCTCGATATTTACATGGTTAATCATAACTTTGTATCTGTCAATATTTTAACCCTAACAAGACAAGTTCATAGCAGCATTCRTTTTTAAACTTGTGCTTAATCGGAGTTTGCKAGTACTTGACAATCCTTACTATAGATGACTCGTGTTATTGAAGTAGCACTGATGATAACCGGTTTTATTAATCAAAATCATTTTCTTATGATTCTCTATAAATATTTTTTGTTTTTAAACTTTTATTAGAGTTTGATAATCCAAAAAGCTTGTGTTGTAACCCATGGATCTAATCTGAGTATGATTACAGTTTATCTTAATATATTAGGTAACTTGTTTCCTAATTGGAATTGATGAGTTACTCTTTTGTTATCTAATTAGAATAAAGCAATTAATCAGCTTCAATTAGGATTAAGTTTCTTGTTGCACACTTCTATATAATATATATTAACAGTTCGGGATTACTGTGTGAGAGTAAGGAAAAAGTAGGTCTCCCATGAGCGTTTGAGAATCTGATAGTGTGAGTAGGACTATCAGTGAGTTCGTGTTGATGTAACTTTTTTAGATTGAGCCTTAGTTGTACTCGGGCTTAATAGGATTTGGCTCAAATTTTGAACATGAACTCAATTTGTGCTGAACTTGGGCTTAGGTGTGCTCAAGGCCGATAAGCCCAAGCCCGGAATAATGATATATAATTTTTTTATTATTTTTAATTTTAATACTAATTTTATTTTGATAGGGCAAATGGCACATTTTTTCGCTACAACTATTATCTTTCTTTAGTATGCCATTGAACTTTAATTTACTTATTTATACTCTTCTATTATTTACGATGATTTATTTTTGTCYGACCATCGTTGACTATGGCAGAATCCGATGACTGATGGCATGAATTCGATGCTGATGCCATGTGCTTCTCACGTAGAGATTGATAAAGGGTAAAACTATCACTCCAAGTTAACATCAAAAAAAAAAAAAAAAAAAAAAAGGGAAGAAGACGAATCTTCATCTTCATCCGCCCATCCAGACCTGATGCAGATTCAATCAATAAATGCAGTTACAAAGACCCATTTACCATATTCAAACCATCTTTCACAAAGCACTTCATCTATTTGTGTAGTAGGAGATACCATTGATGTCCAATAGCTTTGATAATAATGGTTGGATCTACTACTACCTCTTGTCCCTACTTGTTTTTTGTAATGAGATGAAATTCTCTTGGAGTAGCTGAATCAGAGTGCCATTTTTAGATGCTATTAGAATCATTCAATGTCTAATGTCTATCTAAATACGAGTCAACTTCTTTTCATCTAGAACAGAGGACTTGTAGTATCTCTCTAGATCTGGGCACATTTGATTTGATTCAGTTCATGAATTAGGCCTAACACAAATTCAAGCACCATCAGAGAGTAAAGGAATGAATAAGTAGGGCGAAGATGTGGAAGTGAAGGACAGTGAGGCATCGTTAGAATTGTGAGATCGTGAAGAGTAGAAAAGGTAGGGTTTAGGAAGGTAAAAAAAAAAAAAAAAAGAAAATGTAGGATTTATAAAGGTAAAAGCATACTTACGCTGTCAAAACGATTTCTAAGATCAACTACATTACTTGACTAATCTTATCTTCTTTTGTGTTCTTCCCTTCTCTTGCAGAGAATTTCAAAGCAAAAATTCTATCAAACTTAGAGAAAGCATAAAGATCAGGAGACCCAAATCAAAGAAATTTAGATCAGGAGCAAATAGGTACCTACGGTTGTGGGAAGAGCAAATCCAGTGAGGGTGCGGAATTGGGTGACGAAAATGAATCCCAAATCAAAGAAATTCACACAAGTAAATAGTTAGTCTCGATTTTGGTTGGAAGGGGGGGAGGAGGGGGGTTGGGCTTGGGGACAAATTCAAAGTGGGTGAGGAGCTGGTTCACTTCTTTCTCTTCCTTTTTGTCTTTTTCTTTTTTCCCTTAACTTGAAATAACATTTTTACCCCTTAATGAATTCTCACGTGAGAAGTACATGTCTCCCGTTATTGGATTCTGCCGTGGTCAATGGTGCTAGGCAGAAATAAGTGACCGTAGATAGTAGATTATAAATAAATAAAAATAAAGTTTACTGACATAGTAAAAGAACAATAATAGTTGCAGTGGCAAAAAATATTATTTTACCTATTTTGTTATGCTGGAAAAGACTTGTATTATATAATTTGTTATGCTGAAAATTACTTTTCTGATATCTCTTTTACTTTGTGTTGGTGCAACAAACAATATTTGATTTATTTTAGATTTTGTTATTAAATTTTCAATTATGTTTATAGTATTTTTATTTATTTGATGTAAGAAATGATATTTGATTTATTTGAATTTTATTGATTGACGTTTCAATTTCATATTTGAAGTGTTCTTTTTATTTAATTTTGTTCTTTTATCTTTTTCTTTTCTTTTTTCTTTTTAATTTTTTGACAAATTCCAGCTAAACCCGAGAGTGTAAGCTCAGATTGAGCTAATATTCTTGAGTCAATTCGGGCTAAGCTCGAGCTTAATCAAGCCTCCCTTATCCAACTCAATTGATACCCCCCAAGCTCCCTAGAATTGTGAGAGGATGGGACTCATATGAAATTGTGAGGTTTATAATATATGCTAGTAATTACATTTGACTTATCATTCAAACCTCTCTAATTTCTGCTCATGGATTTTTCTTTCTATTGCATGTTTTTTTTTTAACATAAATGTGTATTAATTATTGTTCAATTTCCTAGTATTTTCATCTATTTTTGAATAAGGGGTTAATACGTCATTTAAGATGAGCAACCAAGAACTTTACATGAAGTCAGGTATTACGAGCTCTGATCTCACGGGGTAAATGGCTGCTTCGTCTTGCAGTTGGTGCAGGTGCGCAAAGGTCCATTAGTTTAACGTTCTTGAACTGCTATTCATGTTTAATTTTCCGTATACTTTTTCTTCATGAGCTGCCGACGATTTATCTAGAAGCGAAACAATATATAAAAACCGCTGGTGCTGGTCTTTTTTTCTTTGCTATATATGAAGGGATAAATATATATATCGAATTTAAAATTTATTAATTATTTTTTTTGATATAACATATTTATCTCTTTTATACCAAAAAATAGATAGACGGAATTCAAAATTTATTATTTAATAAAAATTATTTTTAATCAAATAAATTATCATCTTATCATAGATAATGCCATATTCTTTATTTCCTTCATCAGATCTCTTAAACTTTCAATTAAGGGTTTCTAGAAAGTATGGTAACCGCTACTGAAGGTTCCAATATAATGAAATTTAATTTGTGGCAATAAAAAACTAAAATATAAACAAACAAGGGTGAAAAGATTGAAGTCCCAATGCAGAGAATGGAGAAAGGGTGAAAAAGGACCGGAATGTTCAGTAGTCAATTTTTAACAAAGAAAAAGGAGGATCTGCAGATGGTTTTCCTTCCAATTTACTTGTATTCAAATGATGCTTAGAAACCAATTAATTAGTACACTCCCTTTTTACAATTCTAGGTAGACATTCTCTAATAATCGTACTTTCTTACCTTTTCTAATATTTTTTTATTTTTATTTTAAGAGTTAAAAATAAATAATTGAATTTCTGAATGCCTAAATATGAATTTTAATTTGATAATATAACTTGAAATGTCTCAATAGACTAAGTCAAAATATTATAATGTAAAATCTATAGAAGGAATTAAAAAATATTTAATAGATTAAGACATCCAAAAATTAGATTATCAAACGAATTTAATTTAATAAATATTTAATTCGTTTAATTTTAAATATTAAATTGAGTTATCAAATAAAAGTCAATATCTCTTTTCTTTATTTAGGAGTTAAGAAATATACACATCATGCTATCATTGACGYAGCAAAAAATGTATAGTAAAAGATCCGAACCCAATGTGTAAAAGAAAATGCGTAACATGAGATGTATTAGAAGAATAAAAAACATGTAGCGAAAGTTTATTAGAAGAACTAAAGGTATAGCGAAAAAACGTAATTGAAATGAATATTTCATCATCTTTGAAATCGATCAAAAGGGTAAATTAAGATATCTTTAAAAAGAAAAAAGAGAAAAAAAAAAAAAGTCGTGTTTGAAGTTCTCATCCGGAAGTTTCCCTAGGTAGCTTTTCAAGTTGGGAACATTGATTCTCAACAACTTAGCTGAAAAGCAAACAATGATCCGTAGAGTTGTTAATTACTTGTAATTAATGATTCATAGTTGAAATTCTCTTTGACCTGAGCTGTTCTTTTCCATTATTTGAATATTCCTTAATAAGATTATGCTGACCAATTAATTTGAAAGAAYAATTAATTATTAAAATCACAATTATTTTAGTACCCAGCTTAGTAATACGTGTCCTAATTGTGGACTTTCTAAAGGGTCTAGGAATTGACAGTTACGGGAAATTTAAAATTTTGTACTACATTCTTTCCGTTTTTTTAATTACTCTTTCAAGATTGATATTCTCAATGAAATGATTAATATTTATCAACATTGTTTATTCAATAAGAGCCTATCTGAGTTTTTTATCTTCCGGGGATAAGAGGTTCAATATCTTCTTCTCATATAAATTTCTCTGTATATATATTCTTTATTTTCACAAAACAAACTACTTATTGTAATAAATTAATATTCATTTCGACTCAAAATAATTAATTTATTTGAACATAATTACGCATATTAAAAAAGTACAAATTCTTATATAATTTTAAACTAAATAACAATTTTAACCTTCTTTAAAWTTTGTATAAATTTTAAATGCTTTGATTCGTATGTCTTTCAAACATATTGAAAATAATATTTTAAAATTAATTAATMAAAAAACAATGTTCTTAGAGCAGATTTTCCGCTCCTTCTATGGAGAGTTTCCAACGAASAWGCAAAATCCCCAAAATGTGGGACCGTTGAATCCTAGATAACCGTGTCCCTTGTCCTAGTAGTCTGAAATCCCATTGGCATTACCCACTATCTGATTTTTAATATATAAAAAAATAAATAGTAAAACTAAAGTATTTTAAATATAATATTTTTATTTTTTTTAAATCGATAAGAAAAACTAGGTCAAAAAATGGTAATTTTGCTAAGTAGTATTTTTCTGAAAACTTTTTAAAACTAAAAGTATGAGTAAAATAAAAAAAAATTGATCGAATTAATTGAGAGCAGGCCTCTTATAAGTCCAAAAATCCAACACAATATGAAATAGATTTTTTACAATTTGACTCGTGATAGTGCCCTTTCTTTTTTCCCACAATTCGAGATTCGTCATCGTTGACGTTGATCAAATAAATGGACCTCCTCGAGTCCACTTAAATGATTTTAATAAGAATTTTAACAGAAGGGGGCCCTGCTTTTCTAGATTGTACTCCTTTTCACGAGTGGACCGCACGCAATACAATTCATATAAATTAAGTTCGTATATACATATTTAGAATATAATAATAAATTAATACATTAAAAGGATATATATATATATATATCAGGCGTATCGTAGTTAAATATAGTAGCAGCAATAAGTCGAATTGTTTGTAAAGTGAAAAAGTGGTATGAATTTTTCCAAAATTTGGCTCACATTTGATAAAATTGATTAGTTAATGGCCTAACTCTGAAAATTCATATAAAAATACCTTCGTATGTTCATCAAATGCATTATCCTTTTAACGTAATTATCATTTAAATATGTTATAATAGTTTTGTATTTTTATATATATAAATATATAATGCATATATTGAATGTGTTATATATCGAATGTATGCTTTAAAAAATATCTCTCTTTCTATAAATTAAATTCAAATCTTTTTTCTTTTCTTTTCCGTCACGGACACATTTACAAGCAAATCAAATCATCAACACCATCTGTACAACTTTTTCTGCTTTGCTTGGAGTAAAATGAGGTCCATCCCTCCATGGATTGATATCATGCTATGAACTTGCGCAGGATAACTCAGTTGCAGCTAATCTTCAATCATCATCTTCAGTATCAGATTCTAGACGCATAAACTTTGTTTCTTGGGATCAAGAAAGAGAAAGGACGGTTGTATCGTCTCTGACATATTCATGAAATGCAAATGAATAGGTTACAATGTATTCRTTGAATGAGTTGCTTAAAATTTATAACCCGTCCCATTAAGGGCTTTTTGCTAGAATTTTCAAARTATGACCATTGACGAACCACTTTACAAAATGATTCTAGGACTTTAGTAGCCTCTTTTTCTTTTGAAGGTCTTTGCACATTGTAAACGTTATATACGGAATAAATATGTCAGTGTGTATCAATATTGGCTTAGCATCAAATCGCTATCATGCATTCAAATTTTCTTGGAGTTTTTTCAACTTTTCTCTCAAGTGTTCAAACCTGCTCTTTCTCGAATTGAAATTTCATCCAGAAACCAACAAAGTCCAAGAAAATTCTTAACTTTTGCCACATTCACATTGCATTTTTTACTCTATATAAAGCACTCGTTATTAACCTTTCCACAACAATCCAACTTCCAAAAGAACGCACACGACATAATAGAGAAATGGAGATTCCCAGGAGCAAAATCTTCTTATTCTGCATCTTCCTTCTGTGCTTAGTTCCAGCAAGAGGCCAAGAAGTCGGTAAGCCGTTCAACGCTTCCGAAACTTTCACTAGTTTTAATCTTTTCTTAGCAAACATTGAGGAACAAAACTTAATGCTGTTTTTTCGAGAGGTTTAATGGCTTTATTTGGATGTTGTTGTTTTTGTATCAGATAATGAGAGCGAGTTCAGCTATGATCATGAAAGCGATAAGGGACCGGCACACTGGGGAAAGATTAAGCCGGAGTGGAGCATGTGCAGCGCCGGGGAAATGCAGTCTCCGATTGATTTACTGAACGAAAGGGTTGAAGTAGTATCTCACCTGCGGAAGCTTCAGAGACTATAAACCCTCTAATGCCACTCTCATTAATAGAGCATGATATGCATGGTATGAACGATTCTGTTCTAAGCAATATATTTTTCTATTTAATAATCATTTCTAATTACGTATCACGGTGCAAATAAAGTTGTGGTTTCTATTTCACCTTTTTCCGTATGCATAGCCAAATACACCAAAATTAGGACATGTTATTTTTACTTAAGAACTATTTTTAACTATCTATAAAATGCTATGTCAAGTAAAAAATTATCATCAAAATTAAATAAAAACAGCGGGGCTCGCACTTCTAGCGCTGCTGCTCGAAGTTTGGCTTATTTCAGCCTTTCTTCATGATCGCTCTGCTCTTCAGATCTCCCTCAATTGCAATATGTTTTTCTTCCGTGATATACCTTTCTTATTAAACGCTTTGAGTATTTGATTTTGATTTAAACGTATATAATATTATGAACTATCGTGCAGTATATATAATAAAGCGACATCTGTAGTTTTTGTTGTATACGTCGTTTTCATGGCATACCGCATATCGAATAAGCCAACCTTTTCAGGAACAGCATTGAATCATGACAAAAACAACATATAAGAATATCCAACAGATACGGAACGCACGCGGTGGTGTGATAATCATACGTGATCGGTGACACTCTTGTCACATAAAAATTCTTCCGCAACTATAGCCATAAAACAATATAAAAAATTATGTAGTATACAAATTCTTAGTAAAGACTGGACCATGCCGATGCGATACTCTTATATTTATATTATATTTTACGTTAACTCTTCCGTATTCAT
>MEJB01000004.1:2116463-2127713 GCA_001752375.1 Rhazya stricta | reverse complement strand
AGTTGTGAAGGTGGAGCCAGCGCCGCGAATACTATCTGGTAGATTCTCATTGTTCATTTGCCATCTGAGTCTGCTATGTAGCTTTCACCTCTCACCAAGTTTTTCGTCCACGATGAATCGTTTTTTTTTTAGCTTCATTTTGCCATTGCGGGCAGATTTTCAGAAGATTCGTTTTAGATCTTTCTCATGAGGATTTAGGGAAATGCTCTTAAAAATGAATTCGCGTGGAGCTCAAGTCTCTTAATTTACACTATTTCTGTGGATACACTGACAGAGCCTGAAAACGTGCATTTAGTTTTTTGAAATTACAGGGTTTCCTGCTGTAAGTCTAGTTTCGCCTGACAGTCTCTTTCAAAATTTAATCACAAGTCGCAAAAACCAGATGCTAAGATGTCTGCTACCTTTATCTCTTAACAGAGGAAATACACCTGGGCATATTCCTGTTGATTTGATTGCGATTCATCCCTTTCATTTCCAAATCGAGGTTGCTGTCTGTCCCTCCCTGATTAAGTACATCTCTAAGAAAGACCCACTAAGACAGTGTGGAGAGTGAGTAGTTAATATATGGGATGTGTCTAAACAAATCCTCCTTCTTTTTTTTTTTTTTTTGGGTGCATTTCCACACCCCATGGCCATATACGTCTCGTCCAAACTACATTTGTATTAATTTTAAAATGGAGAAAAAGAAATTTTATGTATCAACATATCCTCAACCTCCTGCCTGTATCTATTTTAAAAGAACCTTCTGTTTTCCCTGGTATTTTACAGGTTTTTTGGTCACTGTTTTCTAGTCAAGCATACCGTTTGAATAAGGAGTTTCTTGAGATTTTGGTGGCTGGATTGAGCTTTCAAGGACAGAAAACTCTGTCTCATTATAGATTCGGGGCAGTAGAAAATGGAAAAACGAACAATTTAAAAAGACTTGGAGAAGACAGCAATGAAGAGGCAAAATTAAAAGAAAAAAACAAAAAAAATTGTCTATTTAGCTCGCAGAAATAGTTTGTAAAGTTTTAGAATAAACAGATCGCACTAATTTGGGCGAAGTTGAAATTGTTGGAACGAGTTAGCAGATTGCAATCCAGAAGGCCAACCTCGAAACCAGACTTGCTGTTCATGGCTAACTTGGCTATAGTTTAACCCAATTAATTAGAGCTCGGAAAGGGGGACTATTGGAGTAATAGTAGCCCCTGCTTCTCTGTGCTTACTGTGGGATTGTATTTTCCTTGTCATCTCTTGTTCCCACCTCCAGATTAGAATACAAGTCAAACTTGATCATTATCAACCTTACTTTACCGGCCTTGTAATTCACCTATAATATATTTGGTGACCTAGACCCTCAGTTCATATTTTCACAATTGTGTTATTAGGTATTAGGATCTAGTGAGGTGTTGATTTATGCGGCATTGCTCTTGATATTTGTACCCATTGTTTTGGTGCTCTTTTTGCTAGTAAGGAATAGTTTGCTCTGAATAGTTTGAGCTAGAACTAGTCTATTTCAGAATTTAAAGTGTCTATTTTGAAAGTTTTAAATTCTAAAATTTAATTTTGAGGAAGCAAAGACCACTTGGACAGCACATAACTCAGAAAACCGAAACCTAGAATTATAATCCTGGTCACAGAATTTTGAGAAYTAGTATAACCTGTTTTTCATACACAAAAGTTTKGCAAACCGACTCTTTTTGCTCATCTCCTTYCTTTCCCGTACCATGCTTCGACCCAATACTTTGTCCTAGCAGCTCCAACGGCATCCAGCCCTGCTGTTCATCMTCACTGCCACTCACATCTTCATCTTTTTCTGCCTCTCCCTCTAGGTTCTCATCTCTCTGTAGCCRKCACTATGCTGCTACCTCTTCTGTCCTTGATTGTTGCCAACGCTGCCGCTCCCTCACTGGAAGTGTGTCCTCGTCTTCTCTCTTCTTTTCTCTCAACCTCACCCCTGCAGCTAATTGCCATTGCCACCACCTCTTTGATTTCTTATATTTCCCTTCTCTTGACAAATCTGATCCTGGGCTTCAATTTACTAACTGTAAACATCACCCATCTCAACCCCCCTTCTTTCTTTCTCTATCGCGAACCACCGCTGCAATCTCAGTAATAGACTGAACAGTTTTGAATTGTTATCTAATTGCTCGTGAATATTAACCTTCCTTTGGATTTGTTATAGAATGAATATCATTGTTGCGCAAACTTGTAGTGGTGGTGTGATGTTTGCAGTTATAGTTTGTTCTGTATTTTTTGTTGTATTACGARGAGTTCCTTTATAAATTTTTAAAAACGGTGGTAATGGAAATTTCTCAAAAACAATCTTCTCAAAACATTTTTCTTGAGTTATGAAAGCAAAGAAAACTTTTCAGATTAGGCAAAGGGGAGTGATCGAAGTTTTCTCTTTTCTTCAATGATGCTTCAGGTTGAAGGCCTTCGAAATAAGGAGTCTATGGATATGCAGGATGAAGATACRCCAGTCCCAGGAAATCAGACTACAACAGTTGGAATTGTAAACTCAACACCTTTTGCTGCTGGGACCAATTCACAGTCTAATTGTGAAGAAGTAATTGAAAATAGTAGGCAATTGGAGCAAGCTTCTAAAGACATAGCTCCTGGCAGCAGTCAATCTCCTGCTCCTGAAGTTGTTAATCAAGGTCATTCCGAGGGGGGTAATTGTTTGCAGAATTCTGTGCCTCCTTCCCAGTTTCAGGAGGAGTCGATGGAAGTTTCACACCCATCCGTATCTCAAGATGCAGAAAACACGGTGCTGCATCCTCCAATGGAACTCTTGGATTCAGCACAAGTTCACAATCATTCAGATTTGCTAACAGCTAACAGAACTGAACATGTACAGAATAGTGAACTGTCTGCACATTCCCAGAATAGGGAGGCTCAAGTGAACCAAACCGAACATGTACGCAATAGTGAACTGTCTGCACATTCCCAGGATAGGGAGGCTCAAGTGAACCAAAATGCTGCTCAACTCCCCAATCAATCTGTATCAGTGTCTAGGCCTAACTCGGCCTTTCTTGAAGCTAGCCATCTTCAATTATACGGAACAAGTCGTATAGCCTCTTGGAATCCAAATCTTCCTTTGCATGCTGAACCATTTCAAAACGAATTAGAAAGAATCCGTAAAGAAATAGAACAAGCTATTAAAGTTCATGATAGTACAGTAAGTTGAGATCATTGCTTCTTTGAAATAACTTAATGGATGCACTGAAAAACTTGGTTCTGACAGCTCTTTTCTCTCTCTTTGAACAGAAGTTACAGCTGAAATMTGACTGTGAGAAGGAAATAGAAGAAATGGTTGCTCAAATACGTAACAAATATGAGGCAAAACTTAAGGATTCTGAAAAAGCATTTGTTCGGAAAAAGACTGAACTTGAGTCAAATCAGAACAAGGTTCTTATGAATAAGATATTAGCTGAAGCTTTCAGGTCCAAATGCATTGATCTTAGGCCTTCTGGGATTTCAGGAATGCAGCAAGGTATGTAATTTCTTCGGTATCCCTTATATTGCTTCAATGGCTTCTGAGGTGGGTTGAAAATCTTCTTTTATGTATTTATCATTATTATTATTATTTGGGTGAATGAGTTTCACAACAAATAACTGTGATCTAGATACTTTATTGGTCTAAGTAAAGGTATTAATGTCCATTACATGCATGATTTTCTGTCTTGGAAATTCACAATTAATTCTCTCTTTATCATTTTCATCACCAATAGTCTGGCTAGTGGTAGTAAACCTAACCCTCAGGTTTCAGCTTCCCAAACTTTGTGAATTGAACAAATTTAGGATCTCTTTGCAGAAGTTCTCAATTGATGGCATGAAATGCCAAAATTTCTGTTGGAAGTGCTATGATGGTTGGAAAATTATAACTATTGGATTGGGAGAGCACCTCAATTACCACAGCCAGCTTCTAATTTGAAATCTGTTATCCTCTCCAGTAATTGCTTAGCTACCTCTACTGCCTACTGCACCATCACCACCACCAACCAAATAAATTTTCCTTCAACCTACTACTGCTTGAATTCATTTGATTGTTTGTTATAAAAAATGGTGAAGATTGATTCATAAATTTGCTTGGTGTTATGTGACGATGAAATCAGTAATAAACAAATGGAAGTAGTGCCTTGGGTCATTCTTTTGTTCACTTCCTCGGTGGCGGGGGGGCTCAAGATACTGTTTTGAAGAATTGAAAATGTCTACCAATCCAAATGAACCCTAGGTATTACCTTTCTGAAAGTAGAGACTAAATCAGCAGTAAGTTATTTAGGCAGATCTTGTGACATGTATCTTTTGCATAACCATTCCTTCTTTCAAGTAACTTTCTTATTTGGTTGGTTTGAAATGTTCCAAACCTAGTAKCAAGCCTGTCAGCCTATGCCCTGCAGTTCCCACCTTTATTCTCCATGATGAGTTTTCACAGCTGAAGAAGTATATATCCTTGTTTCTCACTCTATATTCATGGTCATTCATGCAACACAGTTGTACAGGTATCCGTTTTTACCTTCCAAGCTCTTAACCTGATGGTTTATTTTGCAGTTGTTCCTTCCAGTTTCATGCAGCACCTACACCAGTTATCATGGCATCCCTCTATGAGGCATTCCCCTGCAATCAGCCAACACTGTATCAACCTGTCTGTTCAATCTACTCACCGTTCTGGAAATTTTTCTGTCCTTCCTGCAAGACCCCCCCTAATTAATGCCATTACCCCTATGATAATTAATGCTCGAGTTGGTGGAGAAGTTCGAGCCCCAGCTCCCCACCTTCAACCATTCAGACCTGCTGTATGCATGTCTTCAGCTAATATGCCATCTATTCCATGTAACCCAAATCAACAGGTGCCTGTGAATGTGCCTGTAACTTCTTCGTTTCCTCCCCTTCCACCTCAGCAAGCATTATTAACGTCTCCACAATTTTCTCAACCAAATCCCCCATACCCAGCCCCAATGCCACCTGTTAAGATCAATCAGTCTAATCAGCTCTCTGAATCTGAAGATGGAGTACAGCGGTGTACTCATACCACCTCCCTTTCTGCTCTTGAAATACTCAGGAATGTTCATAATCAACCGAGTGGCCCTTCACCTAATACATTACCTTGTTCACCTTGTTCTGATGCAACGGCTCCAGCTTCTGATGTCGTCTGCTTATCTGATGATGAGGACTGACATGAGCAGGTGTATGATTGAAGGATTAACCGACTGTTGGGCCTCAGAGCTTGCTTTTATGGATGGGCTCTTATGAGGTGAAAATTTTGAGCTTCCTCAGGCTGCAATTTGTATGGATCTGTGGTAWATCTTTGGTAGCAAACAAGCAAGTGGCCTTCAATTTGAGGCAGTATGTGCAGATCAGCAMGATGTTTGCAGTTCGTTGGAAAACCAAGAATAACATTGAGCAGCCGTCATCGTGTCAGATGTAAGTCTTGCATTGTACAAGAAGWTAGAAAATGCGGAGGGAGCTAGCATATTTGTATATCGTCTTTAGCATGGYGAATCTGTATTCTGCTATATGCATGTGCATATTTTTCCAGTAGCATTGTATATCTCGTTTTTCTTCTCTTACAAGAAAGAAAAATTTTCTGTAGCTTTATTGTCATGCTATAGTAAATGTATGGAAGACCGAGCTACAAATGGCATAAGTTATCTGACAATCGAGGCAGCGGAGCAGCGGTTAACATACCATCCAAAAGCTGGCAGGCTATTGAAATTGAAAATAGGTTGATTCTCATATGCATAACATGAATTTTCTCTGGAGTGCTCATATTTCGAGATCATTGTCAAGTACTCTTGACTACAAAACACTGACGAAAACAATGTAATTGTTATCTTGTAAAACAACTGATTAAGCCACTTCTCTGTGATCTCGCATGTCTTTTTTCCCATTAACCCCCTTAAATTTCCTGTAATTAGCACCTTGCTGGTGCAGTATTATGTCTAGATTACAATGTCGTGGAATGAGGTTATAAAAAATAAGCACGATTTTACTTACCCTTCCTCTGTGACAATGAAAACGTTACCACTCCAATCATCCTGTACATTCATTCATGGAGTGCAAGGTGACAAATGGGGGAGAAAGAAAGAGATAGTTGTCAACTGGACTTCATAATAATACAACACCTATATTTAATAAGGTCTTCAATCTCGAGTGTTTATCTCATAGCGGCACATTGCAGAAATGTTCTGAATGTCTATTCGAGATTGATAGTGGCTAGCACAACGGCAATGGAGCACCCTCCCAATCCTTCAAACAATCTAAAAGGGGATCTATCATCTTACCTTTGCAAATTGCTGAAAATACCCTGTCAAATTCCTCACCAGGGGACCTAACTTTCTCTCCTGTCAAAAAAGCAGTTCCCAGTTCTTCCCTCACAAACTTGTATAATGGGTAAGACCTGCAGTCCTTGATCCTGCTGGGAATCAATGGGTTACCAGCTTCCAACGCATCTCTGGTATTCTCGACTTCTTTTGGCAAAAGGGTTTCTAGTTCTTCCTCAAATGCTCCAATCTTGAGGAAGATCRAAGTGTTGGGAGTTAAATTATCGTTGTTGACTAAGGCATGATCAACAAGAATTTGCCTTAGCTTCTGCATTAGTGGATAAGTGGCGTTGCAAGGGTCATCTATGTAGGCAAAAANCCCAATCCTTCAAACAATCCAGAAGGGGATCTATCATCTTACCTTTGCAAATTGCTGAAAATACCCTGTCAAATTCCTCACCAGGGGACCTAACTTTCTCTCCTGTCAAAAGACCAGTTCCCAGTTCTTCCCTCACAAACTTGTATAATGGGGAAGACCTGCAGTCCTTGATCCTGTTGGGAATCAATGGGTTACCAACTTCCAACGCATCTCTGGTATTCTCGACTTCTTTTGGCAAAAGGGTTTCTAGTTCGTCCTCAAATGCTCCAATCTTGAGGAAAATCGAAGTGTTGGGAGTTAAATCATCGTTGTTGACTAAGGCATGATCAACAAGAATTTGCCTTAGCTTCTGCATTAGTGGATAAGTGGCGTTGCAAGGGTCATCTATGTAGGCAAAAACATGTTCCCSATCAACTACTTTCAGCAGGTCCTTTTCACAGAATCTTGAGGGGTGAAGCTCCCCGCCATTGCCCAGAGTCAGAACTTTYTTGGCTACTTGACTCACTGTGTTCTTRACTGTTTGTTTCAAATTCTCCTCCAAATGCCTCAGATCAAYGGCCTGGCACAGTGCAACTAAGTATGTCGAAGACATTAGTTTCAGTATATCGACTGCTTCTGCAGTTTTCCTCGAAGAGATTAATCCCAAAGAGTTAATATCTTGGTTGTGTTGCTCAGCACTCTGAACATGATTTGTAACTGGGTTGGCAAGGAACTGGAGTTCAGAACAATAGGCTGCCATTGCAATTTCAGCACCCTTGAACCCATAATCCAAGCTCGGATTTCGTCCTCCAGATAGATTAGAAGGCAATCCATTATTGTAGAAGTCGTTGACTAGCTCAGAGAATTGAGCAAACATGAGTTTTCCAATAGATGCTATGGCTAATCTTGTATTATCCATTGAGACACCAATTGGAGTGCCCTGGAAATTCCCCCCGTGCAAGGCCTTATTCCTCGATACATCGATCAGAGGGTTGTCATTAACTGAATTGATCTCACGCTCAATTGATTTAGTTGATGATCTGATGACTTCAATTTGAGGTCCTAGCCATTGTGGTGAAGTTCGAAGTGCATAACGGTCCTGTTTAGGCTTTTGGAGAGGATCCATCCCATGCAACTTTGTCGCTGCTTTGACATAGGAGCTTCCCTCTAAAATGTGTTCCATAATTGCTGCAGCTTCTATCTGACCTGGATGATGCTTTAATTTATGTGTCAAATGATCAGTAAACTCTGGTTTCCCTTGCATAACTTCAGCAACTTTGTCGCTGCTTTGACATAGGAGCTTCCATCTAAAATGTGTTCCATAATTGCTGCAGCTTCTATCTGACCTGGATGATGCTTTAGTTTATGTGTCAAATGATCAGTAAACTCTGGTTTCCCTTGCATAACTTCAGCAAAAATTGCTGATAAGACTTCAGATAAGACAGCAAGTACATTGGCCTCGAAGAGAACCATGGAGGCCAAACCAGACCCTACCGCTGTGCCATTAACTAGTGCCAAACCTTCCTTAGGCTGCAACTCGAAGAATCCGCCGTCGATCCCAGACAGGCGGAATGCTTCCCCCGCATCTAGTAAGTCGCCGTTGGGACCGACRCACTTGGAATTAGGCCTGCCGGTCAATAGCCCTGCAATGTATGAAAGTGGGACTAGATCACCGGAGGCGGTGATCGTGCCACGAAGAGGCAAGCATGGAGTGATATTATGATTGAGAAGCTTTGCAATAGCTTCCAATATCTCAAATCTGATCCCTGAATAACCTTGGAGAAGGGTGTTGATCCTCACAAGCATTGCAGCCCTCGTTGCAGAGTGAGGCAGTACGTGGCATGCCTCTGTCCCATTTCCAAAGATTCCAGCATTTAAGAATCTAATGCAAAATCAAAAACATAATATTTATGATTAAGAAGGTCTATTCCTCTGATGGTTAAGGTACCTGAATATTAGAGATCAAATTTTCTGGCGCATAAAAAAACCATTGGAATGATAATTGGAATTGGTATTTTGTGAGAAAAGGAAAAACAATTTGATTTTCAGTTGTGAAAATGCGCGAGTTCATGCAGTCTTGTTGTACCAGTCACATAGAAAAGCACCATTATGGGCCCCCACCAGTTACAAACATAATGCTTCTATCTTGCAGTGATCGGTGAGTGAGACATGTTATCTTCTCAGCAGAACATGTTCCGATCTTCCAGGGTGGATGGATGATTTTGGACAACCAAAGACATAAGGCCACAGATAGCTTGAAATTGGCCACTTAAGACTTTGACCAAAAGCGCCTAGGCTGCCGACTTAGGAATTGCACCCAAATTCACTCTTTTGCTTATCTTTTTTTTCTTTCAAATATTTTTTTTTTTTTTTCTTTTTTGTCTTTTTCTGGGCCATTCTGACATGAAGGGATTCAAACTGTCACTGGAATTTTGCTTGTAGTTTAATCAATTATATTATTTTTAGCTTCACAAAATTTCACTAAGTATTTTATAGCACTTTCTTTAAGGAAGACCAGCGGAGGCATGGATGTTTGCCCAAAATACAATGACAAAACCCTACTTTTATATATGTCATTCAGACCCAGTCTTTTCATTAAAATCTTCCAATTATATTTCAAAGAAAAAAATTGATAAATAGCTTTAAGCAACTTATAGTACATTTTGTCCTTAATCATCATATATAGTAGCATTTAAGGATGGTTGTCTATAATAGATAAACATGTGTATAAATTTATTACTTGGTCTCTTAAAATTTAAAAAGTCAAACGTTCCATCAAAAGAAAAACAAAAAAATAAATTTTAGAAATCGTACGTATATTTCTTTAAAAAAAAAAGTAATGTACATATAAAGACGATTAAGTAAGTGAAGAAAGCATTTATTTTTTTCCTTTTCTCTTCTTTTTCCAAAGAAAATGACAGCTCCTAGTGTACGGCCGGCCTTTTTAGCTTTTACCATCTCATCCGCAGGAAAAATTCYCTTCCAATAAAAGGACAGATTAAAAAGATTAAAAGTTTCTAAGATTATTAAGTAAGTGGAAGAAAGCATTTATTTTTTTCCTTTTCTCTTTTTTTTCCAAAGAAAATGACAGCTCCTAGTGTACGGCCGGCCTTTTTAACTTTTACCATCTCATCCGCAGGAAAAATTCCCTTCCAATAAAAGGACAGATTAAAAAGGTTAAAAGTTTCTAACATTATATTAAATCATTTTTTATTTTTTTTTATAGGAAACAAACCATATTTGTCCAACTCCACAACCAAACATCCTGCAACTACATACGTATAGTCATTAACTACACATTAACTTTCAATCACAAAATAACAAAAACAAAAATACAAATATCTGAGTTAATCTAACTTCTTCTGACATACAAAAAACGTGAAAACACTCACCTTATGAGCTCCGTCTGAAGAGCATTTCCCTGTTTCGTTCTTCTATRCGATGTGGCTCCAAATCCTGTAGTCACTCCATAACTATCCGTACCCTTACACATGCTCTCCATCACCCAGTCACTGCTCGCCTTCACACCAGCTCTAGCAGACTCCGAAAGCTCCACCTTCACGCTACTCGCTTCCCGAGCGGCCACCGCGGCGACCTGCGCTATCGTTAACGTCTCTCCGCCAAGCTTCACTACCGGYTTTCGAAATTCATTCACCATCTGTTTTACTTCATCCAAATGGCTGCCTTTCAAGGCCTCTGCCGCCATGTTCCAGTTGAAAGGATCATTTTGAACATGGAATACACCATTTGCATGCCCGTTATTGCCATTATGCTGGTTTATCTTATATATAGAAGAAGTCGGAGAAGTTGACGACTTAAAATCAATTCTTTAACTTCTATTTTTTAATAAATTGAAATATTTTTCCAACTAAACTTTACATTCGATATTTTATATTGATGAAAAAAATGTAAGTTTTTTAATTATATTAAGAGTTCCAAGCTAATTAATAGAAATTAAAAACTATAATCAACAGGTCACTAATATAAATATGAAAATTAATTTAAAAAAATTGCTCAACTGAGGAGCTAGCAGAACCTAATCTCTCGGAGCCGTAATCACAATTTCAACCGCGAACGATAAAGGAGATACCCTACCTGAACGAGGGTATGAGCTAAATTTGAACTCGGTAAACATCAAACTGGACGTAATGTATAAACTTTATATCTCTATATCAATATGTTAACAACTCGAATAAGACCCAGCGACAAACCCCGAACCATAAGGACAAAGTCTGCTGCCCGATTGAACCCCAAACGTGGTTCGGATTAACTGTCTGACTTTTGACAGAATAATCAGGGCACCGTCGAGTTAACGACGAATAATAATCCCTTTTTTACCGTTTTTTCACGCTGGGTGCAACGTGCACTTTTTACACCACAGTGCACAGAACTTAAAAGTGGGCAGGCTAGTGTATCTCTAGAATACCGGTGCAAAAATAAGAGTTGATGATTGTTTGGGTTGGTGAGAAACTCTTGCATCGGAAAATAAATTTGGCTAGTGCCCGGCTTTCACTTGTTGGAAGAAGTTGTTGGACTAAGTAGGGAGCAAGGATGTGTAGACTTTTTGAAGGGATTTTAGAGGAAAGGTGAAAGCAGCAGCAGATATAGAGATATAGGAGTTAAAAGAGAGTAATTACCTGGAAGTAA
>MEJB01000004.1:2095749-2111909 GCA_001752375.1 Rhazya stricta | reverse complement strand
AAAATAATAATTTTATTTCATATTTTCCTGATCTCTTGATCATGACGCAAGCAAAGCTGAAAACGAAGTGTGTTCTGGGGTGGCAAGCCGATCTTGTTTCCCTAGCTGTAGGGTACTTTTCGTATGAATTAATAGGTTGCTGACGTTTGAATTATTATAATTATAAATAAAACTCCAAAAAAATATGGTGAATTTGTTGTGCTTATGTCATAGTTCAAGAATGAATTCAATTATTCTATACAAGCTCCAGCACAAAGCAAGAGTTTTAATATAAATATGTACCCAACGTGTTCCAAACTTTTAAGAWGATGACTTGAATATTTCCAAACTTATTCCTCGAGTTTAAGATTAATATTCAAATTTAACTTTGTGTTAAAAGAATTGAATTATYTGTATACAAATCTAGTTATAATTATAATCTGAAAGCCCRGTATCATTTTGGAGGATCCGCTATGAGAATGAGAAAGGTTTCTGCATATATGTCCAAATCTRTCYATAATATCAGAATATGATAAATTAGCGCGAACCGCCTCACTAATGGAATGTCCTAATAAGTTACAAAATTTTGCTTTAGCCAATGATCCAATCAAAGGAATAATTGGAGCAAGGGTATCAAATTTCTCACTARCATTATTGGTTAGAAATRCATTTTCYAGCATTTGACTCCGCACCATTGAAGGGGTTAGTTGCAYAATTGAAAGATAACCCATAAAGTCAAGGGAATGGTTAGAYAGTATTATTACATTAATGAGATTMATTCGAATTCGATTCAAGTTGTATTTAAAAAGAAAAATACCTGACTTTAYAAATCTTTTAACGTGCAGTTATAAATACGAGATCAAATATGAAATCTCTCACTTTAATTCRTTTACTCAAATTGCAAATTGATGTGTTATTATAAAGTAGACATTGAATCTTTGAATCACAATATAAAAAATATAAGGTTGATTCTCAAGAAGAGTAAAAAACACAATGATGGAAAGGTAAATTTATGTGCCGTCAAACGTATTCAGAAGCTGAAAGAGAAGTAGAGTCAAACAAGCAATAACTACAAGCACAATAATAGTCTCGATTCAGATTGGTTGAATTTCAAATCTGTAATGCTAAAATTGACTTCCAATTTGTTTATTGTAAAGTTGTGAAGCAATCAGAAATCCAAAAAGAGAAAGGGAATCTGACCAATTTGTCAGATAAATACACTCAGTTTTTTCTTTGGCCACTTTAATTTACTGGTTGAATTTTATGTGCATATAGAGAGACAGTCTGGAAAACAATATAGTATGATGAGTTGAGGATTGAAAGTTAGGGGGACATTAATGTCTCCTCCAGAATCATTAGTTAGGTATTGGTGCATTCAAAGATTCATCTTCTTTATCCCCTTCTCTCACAATTCAAGAATATTAGCTAAGCCATGGTACATGCATTGCTCAATTTCCCCATCAACAACCCACACAAAAATTTACTCTCTCTATTTCTCCTCACCAAACACTTGTTTCGATGTAATGTTTAAGATGTAATAGAGATCTTCTGTTACATTAATTTCTCCAATAGAATGAATGTGTAATATTAATGTAATTTTATTTTCTAATTTTAGAAGGAGAACATACAGCAAAATATTGGAAACGASAATTGAGTCTCAACTTATGAYTCGAAAATARAAGTGCTAAGAAATCTGTAACTAGTAATTCATGACCATTTTGTCTWATATTGATTTTAAACTTCTTGAAATACAAATAAAATACGATGATTGTTGCATTGTTTGTGCAATAGTAAAAATTTACGATAATTTTGATTAGGGATAAAATATTCTTAATTATTGAAATTCAATAAATGGGCGCTTAGCATWGAAGTTACTATTATTATTATATCTCCTATTGTTTGTCAGAAAGTAGGGTTTCCAAATTTCCCTTTACAAATTTCAAATTGCAATTTAGTCAAATAATTTTTTCTTAATTTAAAAGAAGTTTCAGAGCTTTGTAAAGAATATTAGAATGATGACTCAAATTTGGGATGTGGGACTATTCTTTGGTTCAATGATGATGATGTAWCTGGTTGAATACTCAATGCATGGTATATTTTAAAAGTTCATGTTGCCTCATTTTTTTATTTTTTTTATTTTTTTGCTATACTCGAGGTCATATTAGGCCCATACACGGCCATTCCATGGGACCCAAGATAGCATTAATTCGAGTATATTTTTTCTTGTAGAGCGATAAAGAGTTTTAAATATAGATGATAAAATGAGACTAAATATATGAAAGATTTTTTATTATTTTTATTTTCATAATACAAKATTAGTATGATTAAATTAAAATAAAATCCCATGTTGAGAGAGTTATTAACGATGTCTACTCAGAAACTCTCGATATTGAGTAATTAAAAAAAAATGATTTCTTAACAATGAGACGATGCATAGAATGACATGGGCAGAGGAATCGGTAGCTATATGATTGTTGGGTCCATAAGACCCACTTGGTGGTGGCTAAAATACTTCAGTAGGAGATGAGGCGGTTATATGTCCCTCCGAKGAAACCATTGTCCAATTGGCCCACGAGAAGTCATTATTCAAGAAGCATAAATCTTGTGTTTTCAATTATGACAAAAGGACTTTATTTGTGAAATTGTGACCGAGAAGGAGATGTGCATTTAATGCCCCACAATTGTCTCTACTTGGTGTTCATTCAAAGCTTCAATTGCTGCCTCAACTTTGTCTTGGTGGCTTCTGAAACATCCATAAAAACTAGTACTAGACTACTAGGAGTAGAATGCCCTTTTCATTTACAAACATATAATAGATCCCATTCATGTCATTGCCTTTTTTAGAGTGGCATGGAGCCTAGCATTTAAAGTCTTTAGATAAATGTCAATATTAGTAACAAGATTGTAATTCAATTGTTATCGACATTAAATTCTAAATTTAATTTATATCTTCTTTTAACTATTGATATTAGTATAGAATATAACTTCATTTAATCTACCACTTGCTTTTGCTTGGATAGCTACAAAGGTACGAGCTAGGGTCAACTTATTTAAGTGATTAGTCCCAATTATACGTGTAAATCTTAGTTGCACCAGAACTTTAAAGTCCATGCAATTAAGGTATGAATAATGCTACATAACTCAATTGAGCCATATATAGTATGGCTCGACCAGAGTAAAATGCATGTATTTTGATGTTAGATATATTTCTTATTAAGAGATATTTGAGATATATTTTTTAGCTTAATATTAAATCATTTAATATTTCTACTAAAGTATTATAACGTGAATATGTCATCATCATCAAAACTCACCTTGAATAAGAAAAGTAGATCTAGGTAGTGGAATATTTAGGACCACTGCTTAGAATGTATGAGGTCTTGTATTGAAGAGACATAATAAATTTGCTGTTGTTTGCAGTAAGAAGTTTTTAGTTGCTAACTACCCGATTTGGTCATTTGATCCTTTCGCTCATTTCTTTTATATAACTTTGCTTATACCTCAAGAAAAATAATTCACTTGAAAACATCATTGATCCTTATTATCTATCATAGTAAAAGTGCAAAACATCTAAATTTTTATTCTAGATCAAATCAAATTTAAAGTAATTGATAAACGAACTTTTAAAGTTAAAATGAGGTCACGTGTTCAATCTCTGCTCGTGAAGTCATATCAAAAGAACTTTAGATCAATATTTTTTTGAATATGTATCAAGTAGGCGTATTYAGAATGTTAATCAAATTAATTTGATCAAATGCGAGGATATGAATGATTAAAATAAAAAAATGTAAGATATTTAGTACAGACTTATCATTCACAGCCTCCATTCTCACCATCCAAAGCACTGAATGGAGGATCGGCAACTATGGATATAAACCAAGGCTGGGGCCTGGTAAATTGAAGTCAATGTAATCGGGATAGTGCATAGGCATATTGTTCATTGTGTAATGTGACATCGAGCATTATTGAAAATGACATAATCCTCATCAACTCAAAACTACTATAAAGTTCTAATTTTGGTAAAAGATTTTTTTTTTTAAAGAAAGTAAAAGAATGTTATACGAGTCAAATACTAAATATTCAAAATTTAGTCCATTTTAGATTTTTTTAAAAAATAATTTCATCATTTTATGTCGACATTAAATTTATAGATATCTAACGGAAGTATATTAATAATTTTTCATATTGAGTCGATAAATAAGTAAGAGATATATAACATACAAATTTACTAATCATCGAAGAATATCAGTGAGGAAATATGAATTTTGACAAGTAGAATTGAGATGGTTGATTGAAATGTATAACATGTGATGAATTTATTAAAAGTTTGTAATATTATATAAATGTTGAGTATATATAAAATACAAGGATAGTTCCAAATACCCCACAATGAATATGAGTATATCCCTTTCCATCCAACAAGCTGGAGACTAATTTATCTAGTATTATTCACTTTTTTATATCATTGTCAAACACGCTATTGGTGCCAAACCATGGTACTATAGTTGTCATGTGCTTTGCCCAGATCTACTATTGACTTTGATTTGGCAACAATGATGTAGTTGAAAGTGTTGAACACTGATAAATAATTTTTATGATGAGCGAGTTTAATTGATTTTAATATTATTTTATTATTTTAATTATATTATGATTTGGATTGAGATATTGGTGGAGGTGAAGATATATATATATATGTCATGCTCTGATTAGTATTAAAAATGTATAATAGATGAGATGTGTATTTAAGAATGTGTTAGAAGATTTTAATCTATATAATTAATTAGCAATTTAATAATAAGAAATGACCTGAAATAAAAACTCCAATCATCTAATAAAAAATATCCAATATTTAACTTCTGTATCTATAGCTCGATGTGTAATTTAATTTTTTTTAATTTTATGGACTTTTTRTTAATTAAATTAAGTGTAACTTGTTAGGGGCGCGAAGACCCACCAGCTTCTACGGAGGATTGTGATACAGCACGAAAAAACATCAAAAGCCCACTTTGATTCTGACTTGGAAACGGCAAGAACCAACCCATCTTATTCGACGGCGAGCCGTGGCAGTTTCGCAAATTACCTGCAAAAGCAATGGCAATTGACAATCGTGGAAAACTAGAATCGTACTAATAAGACGTTTACGTTACCGCCATCCAGCACAAAGGTCAAAACCGCATCGTCTCCATTCTGCAGCCGCAATCGCAAGAAAACTGTGTTGGATTTCCATTTTTACCCTTCTTGATTGGGTACTTTCTTGTGTGTAGTTATATAAAGAATTGGTTTTTGTCCAAACGTAAAGCTATTGGTTACCGTGTTCAAAGATTACAACGCAAAAGCCGAGGAGAAGAAGACTGTGTATATGTGTGCAAGGGAAACAACAAAAACTGCAAAAGCCCATTTGGAGATTTGCATTTTGCTGAAGAACCCTTGTGTTTTTTCTATCGATAAGAGCTTGAATTTGGAATATATATGTGGATGTATAGGTTGTATGTATAGGAGGGGTTGTGGGGAGTTGAGAAATGGGGAGCAAATGGAGGAAAGCGAAGCTGGCTTTAGGAATGAAAATGTGCCTTCATGTTCCAAGGACTTCAGATGACTCACCGACTTTGTCGTCCGCGGGGAGATTTTCCGATGCCGTTTTGTTGTCTCCGACCCCGGGTAGGAGCTCAGACTGCCGCATCGATATGCCCACCACGCCTGTCCCTTCATCCTCAGGCCTCCGCCTGCCTAAACACTCGACCAAATCTTCCAAGGTCAACTAGAATATACAGCTACTTCTCTGTTATTTGTTTCCTTTGAATATAAGTTTATCTCTGAACTTTCTAACAGAGCAAGTACTGAGGTGGCTGGCAACTGATAAATCGTGTAACTATGTTTTCGCATTTAACCTTTCTTTATATGGGTATTATATGCATTCATGTATATAGCTTGCATACCATGTATCTGGGCTATTCAATGAAAATTGGAAGAAGTAGAAAACCAAATTCAATAGTATGATGTTGTTTCTTTGGTTCTTTTTTTTTTTTCCTTTTTTTTTTTCCTTTTCGTTTTCATTTTTCTTTTTTTGGGCGGGGGAGGTGGGGATGTTGGTAGGGGAGGACATCAACTTCCAGTATGATTTTCTTGCTTTATGTAGTATTTCACTATTTTAATAATTAATATYTGTAGKGAATATGATGTTAATCCGATATCCAGTGAATCTTGATAGCTAGATTCTGAGTGTATCGATGAAGCTGCTAATGTTCTGCTTTACAGCTATTTTGAGTTAATTTTTTTTTTTTTCACTTAACAAGATTTGGATTGCATCGTTCCCCAAGATTGCTAATTTTTTATTTGAATTCTGAYTAATGACTATTTTAATAACTAAGCTATTGTTTCTTCTTTTACTTTTTGCATTAAGTTTGTTGGTTGGGCTGGGTAGTAGGCTATGTTTGTCACGTGCACTAGACAAATAGGTAGCTGATAATGGAGATAACACCTACTACAAAAATATGCAAGCAAATTGAGGGGATGGAATAATGTAATGTGGTGGGGATAAAGTGGAGGAGTATCTTTTAAGGACCATCGTCCTTTGGCCTTATAATAAAAGGCAAGAACAGTGTAATCTTTCCTTTTATTCCCTTCTCTTCTTGGAGGGGAAAGTGCTTTCTCTGGTCAGCAACTCCACTATTTCACACACATGACCAATACCCAATTTGTTTGCCATTTTCTCACCTCTTTTCATGGTATAGTCCAAGCTAAGAAAAGCCCATGGACCGTTGATTGATTAACTTTTCTACAAATAATATCCATAAAAAGTGCTGTTGGGGGGCTGCAAAAGAATGAAAATCTTGTTATGATTAATGATTTATGGTACTTCTTTTGATACATGTACTTTAATATTATAGTGTTTTGCAATTCTTTTTCCTTTGTTTGTCTCGAAAGTTTACATGATTAGGCTTAGAAATTTGCTTCATTAGTTACTCCTTTCTTTTGATAAATTTGTTGTTTTGGGTTTTCCCACTTTGCTAGTTATCCTTTGTGTTTGTTTTTTGACTGTCTGATGTTGACTTTACTCACCGTTAGACAAACTTTGACATCGAAGTTAACTGATTTACCATAAAATAAAGTGAAAGAAGCCTAATTTTATCTATATGTATTTCATCTTTAATGTCAGTGTCAGGAATCTTTCTGTTTTTCTTGATGACAGCTGACCAACTGAGATTTGAGACTGTTATTTTATCGTTGTCAAAATGGTTTCAATTCTTGTTACCCTTTTGGTGAATCTCTGTTCTGTAACTACTCCTACTGTTCATGCCAGATATGGACTCGAACAAGTCAGCTTATGTGTTTGAACGTAGCCTACTCTTTTGTGCAAGAAGAATTTATTTGCATGCTCTTTTCTTTTGTAAAATCCACAAATTTAAAGATACTGGAGAAAGGATTCTGGATACCAAGTTACTATGTGATGGATTTTTTTCTTTGACTTGTAATATATGGTCACTTGTTGATTAATTGCGACTAGCAGATGTAAAACTTAAAAGTCAAGGGTAATATATAAAATGATTAAACTTGAGGTCTGATGGACAGAGGAGAGAATCCTTAAACTTGATCGTTTCACTGCTGATGAAAATTTTGACTAGGGAGAAGTCTGTAGTTGTGACCATAATGTCACGATTCTTCATTTTACTCCAAGGAAATATGGAGTTGACTGCAGAGTGGCAAGTAGTTCTTAAAGACATTATGACCATTGTAGAGGTCACACTAAGCTGTTCAGATATGTGTCTAGCTGTTTGTTTAAATGATTCCTACAATCAATTTTTATCTTTGGATCTTGTGAGGTGGCTTTTTTTTTTTTTCTCACCTGCATCCGTGTTCTATTGTAGAAAACTTGCACAATATGCTTGAACACCATGAAACCTGGCGAGGGCCATGCAATTTTCACTGCAGAATGCTCTCACGCATTCCACTTCCACTGTATTACCTCTAACATAAAGCATGGGAACCAAATTTGTCCCGTTTGCCGAGCAAAGTGGAAGGAAATTCCCTTCAAGAGTCCTGCTGCTGATGTAAATCATGGAAGGATAAGAATGAACCACGCACCATTGCCTCAAGATGATCCTTGGCTGACTGTTCTAGGAAGAGTGCCTCCTCCAAGAGTGGACACTAATAGACATATCTCTTCATGTGTCCATCCTGCTGAGCCAAGTATTTTTGATGATGATGAATTTGTARATCACCAGCCTGATATCAGGGATAAGAATTCATCCTGTAGCGATCATGCTGATGGCCATTCTGCTGGAGGAATAGAGGTCAAAGCCTACCCAGAAGTATCTGCTGTTTCAAGATCAGCATCTCATAGTAATTTCACTGTTCTGGTGCATCTTAAAGCTCCCCATACTATTGGACGAAAGGATATAGAATCTGCCTTGCCATTAGTATCTCAACAAACTAGAGCTCCAGTTGATCTTGTAACAGTGCTTGATGTCAGTGGTAGCATGGCAGGTACCAAGCTTGCTTTGCTGAAGCGTGCCATGGGATTTGTGATTCAGAATCTGGGGCCTTCTGATCGGCTATCTGTCATTGCTTTTTCCTCCACAGCTCGCCGTCTCTTTCCCCTAAGTAGGATGTCTGGCACAGGAAGGCAAGAAGCATTACAAGCNATCTTGTAACAGTGCTTGATGTCAGTGGTAGCATGGCAGGTACCAAGCTTGCATTGCTGAAGCGTGCCATGGGATTTGTAATTCAGAATCTGGGGCCTTCTGATCGGCTATCTGTCATTGCTTTTTCCTCCACCGCTCGCCGTCTCTTTCCCCTAAGTAGGATGTCTGGCACAGGAAGGCAAGAAGCATTACAAGCAGTAAATTCACTAACTTCAAGTGGAGGGACAAATATTGCCGAGGGCCTAAGAAAGGGAGCCAAGGTGATAACTGAGCGTAGGTGGAAAAACCCTGTTGGTAGTATAATACTTTTGTCTGATGGACAAGACACATACACTGTTTGCAGTCCTGGTGCTCCCAATAGCCGAACAGATTACCAGTCTTTACTCCCAGTTTCTATGCATCGTGACAACAGCGAAGGTCCTCGTGTTCCTGTCCATGCATTTGGATTTGGTGCTGATCATGATGCTGTCTCAATGCATTCCATTTCTGAAACTTCTGGGGGAACATTTTCTTTTATTGAAGCAGAGGCTGTGATTCAAGATGCTTTTGCTCAATGTATTGGTGGTCTTTTGAGTGTTGTGGTTCAGGAGTTGGTGGTGCATGTGGAATGCTTGCAGCAAAATTTGCAGCTAAGTTCAATAAAAGCAGGAAGTTACAAAAGCAGTTTGGTGTCTAATGGAAAGATGGGCTTTATTGAAATTGGAGATTTATATGCTGAAGAAGAAAGAGATTTTCTAGTAACAGTTGATATTCCGGTGGATTCATCAAGTGATGAAATGTCACTGCTAAAGGTGAAGTGTGTGTACAAGGATCCTGTGTCAAAAGAGGTAGTAACCCTGAACCATGCAGCTGATGCCAAAATTCAGAGGCCTGAAACAACAGGCCAACCAGTGGTGTCAATGGAAGTGGACAAGCAGCGAAATAGGCTCCGATCAGCAGAAGCAATGGCAGAAGCAAAAGCTGCTGCTGAACGTGGCGATTTAGCTGCTGCAGTRTCTGTATTGGAGCTTTGTCGTAAACAATTAGCAGATTCTGTCTCTYGGGAAGCTGGAGATAGATTATCTGTAGCATTAGATGCTGAGCTGCGGGAAATACAAGAAAGAATGGCAAATCGCCAAATCTATGAAACATCAGGAAGGGCTTATGTACTCTCAGGACTAAGCTCACATTCRTGGCAAAGGGCAACAGCACGTGGTGATTCCACAGACAGTACGAGCCTGCTGCAGGCTTACCAAACCCCTTCCATGATGGACATGGTTAACCGATCTCAGACGATGTTCTTTGGCAGTCCGTCTCCTCGGCCTTCAATCAGGCGAAGAAGATCATTTGCTGCACAACCAGAGCCAAGGTGATTTTGAGTCAGATATCAAGAATTTCCCCCAAGGACATCATAAACTTCATCGCATTGCTCATTTTTTCTATCTTTCCTTTTTTATTATTTCTAACCCTTTTGGTTACAGTTTTGGGAAAGTGGGGGTTAACTTGAAGAGAAAGTAAAGAGTTTGGGAAATTTTCAAGAGGGTGGGGGTATACTTGAATGTGATATGTACATGAATAAACATTGGAAGAGCTGGTAAATTCTGGACTTAAGAAAATTGGTTCAAAAGGATAAGATGGGAGGTTAAAGGTTCTCAAGTTTGATTATGTTTTGTGTATATGGGGATATCTTGTGCCTTTTCTTCTCTGAGGGGCAATGATGGGGTCATAGCCTTTTGTATTCGTGGGGATACAAACTTTTTTCATCAATGTAAAGATACCTTCACTTTAGCATTCAATTTCTCATCCACTTTGTCATTCTTATTTGAGAATTTGTCTCCCTTACTGCTTTGGAAGGATAATTGAGAAAAAAGAATAAAATACATGATCTTTATATGAAATACAAGTCAGGCTAATTGAAGTTTCAGAATTAAGAGTTCATTTTGTTGCAGCAGAAAATCAGCCTTAAGATGAGTGAAGCTTGAAAATCAGCCTTGTTTGGCTTGATAATCTGGTTATTTTTTCTTCTTTTTCTGTGGATGCATTAACAGCTGCAATTATCCACTATCATCCTATACTCTCATTTTGAGGAACTTTTATCAGGGTTTAAAAGGATATTTCAAAGTTTAGAGTTGCTAAAACATTCTATTTATTTTCTGAGGAACTCCAAACTTGTAACAAGCACAAGGACTAACCTAACGGTCTCTCCAACAAATGTCGAGTACCAGAATCGACTCACGTTTAAAAAATCTAGAGGYGAGTYAACATCAAAATTAACTTCTAATCGTAAATAAAAACTAATTAGKGTTTAACTTCCTCATCCRTCTCTTCCTCTCCACTATTGGAGAGAGATTTAGAGAGAAAATCCCTTCTTATTTCTTCTTTTCTTTTTCGCTTATAACTYCCAAACACKAAAAGCTCATTAAGCTTCCACTAATTTTCTTTTATCTCCATATTTCTCCTCTTGAAACTAGCACATGAAGTTCTGTGACATCCAAGCTTGGATTACCCTTTTGCACTTGGGTGCTCTCCATTTTATCAATATATCTATTTCAACTCAAAAGACTTCAAGTTTTAGCTCAAAATTAGGTCAAACAGCGCCATGTAACTGAGAGTTGGAGTAAGCACAAAGACAATGTAGGCCACTTCAACATGCAATTGCTTCACTTAGGAGACAAGAAGAATCAAATCCTTCAACAAGGTCTTCCCACCTTATTTCCCCCACTCCTTTTGGTTCAAGATTTAAATTCCTAAATTTATTTGCAAAAGAAAAGAAAAGTAAGAAAAATGGTTGAAAAATCTGGAAGTTCCTTCATGCCTTCTAAGTTGGAAGATGAGAAAGAGCTTATAAAAACAATGATTCAGAATAGTTATAGAAGGGCTAAGCTGAGCACAAAAACTCTGTAGAATTGGGATTGAAGAAAGGAATAGCATTACTCAAGCAAGGATTTGGAGGATCAAAGATTGGAAAAGGAACATAACAATAATTAACCCGAGGATCTCCTAAACTGCTATTATTCTCATCTGTCACCACAGAAATAGATTCATTGTCATTGCTGATCACACCTCTACTACCGTTCTTATTATTATCGTCATTAAACTCATAATTATTGAGCTCGGGCTTTGGTTATTGTTRTTGTTGTTGAGGAAGAGGAGTAGTTTGATCATCCTCTGGCCGTGAGAGGCCGGTGAGCTTTTGCACCAATGGCATGAAGACCTTAGGATGTGTGTGGATGATTTTTGGAGAATATGTATAGAAAATCACCAGATGGCGGGGCTGAGGCTTGCTTGTGACGCTAGCAACACCGTGGAGGAGGGAGGAAGACGATGATGAATACGATGAAGGMGATAATTTCTTGATCAAATGGGAATTTTTGTTGATTTTGAAAGGAGATAATGAACTTGATTCTCTCTTAGCATTTTTTATCACTGAATTGGAATTGTGTAGGGGCCCATGATATTAGATGGAGCAGCCATAATCTGATGTAATCGTGTTATTTCAGTTCCAATAAAAATCTTCCACTATTAAATTAAATATGAAAAGGATAAGAGGTGAGATTAACAGGTGGAAAAGGTTAGTGGTCCGAATGTAAAATGTGAGGGGTATTCACAGTCAATTGGAGGGAAAGCCGAGGTGTCAAGTATAGCGTATTTCTGGGGTGAAAAGTGCTACACAGATCTTKGCGATCCTATTTCTAATGAACATAAGTGAATAGACTATACTAGTAAATTGAGAATGATTCTTTCAAAGACTATTTTTTTTCCCCCTCTTTTAAGATCTAGGATGCGCACACACTCTCATACTAATTAATATTTAACTCGACATAGATATATAGAATTTGACTTTTATCAGATGAGATTAATTTAAATTTTATTAAGTTATAATCGTATAGTTTGACTCTTATTCGAAAAAAATCTGATTTAGAACTCTTTTAACATTCTGTCGTTAATATAAATTCAACACGACTTTGCTCTTTTGATTATGCAATCCCCTTACCTATTACTAAACTATGTCGCCAACTTTTAAATTTAAGAAAACAAGTCCAAAAGCCTCATATAATGGAACAAATCCAAATTAAGACCCAAAAAATATTTTTAATAAAAATTATTAATTTATTGAATATTAATTATATTTCCCTCGTATACTCAAAAGGGGAAGGGTACGTTACTCATTCAAAGTTCTTTTTCCTACCCTAATTGGTAACCCGTGCATTAAAAATAGCAACAGATCTAATTGACTTTCCTGGCTCAGAAGAGATAGTACTACAATATTTCCGGTCAATGATTTTCTCTGATTCGATGAGGATAAAGCGGTGCAACTGAATGTGGAGGATTCCCAGCTTTCAATAAAGAAAAARTGCAAAAAATTAATTCTATTCAATTAGGATTAATTTTGCAACCGCCACCACTCGATTGTGATCAAATTAATTTTAACAGTATAAGAATACTCAACTTTGACGGAAAGAAAATTTTGGAGTATTTTTTATGTAAAATAATAATTTAATATAAATTTTATTTTTTACTCTTGATTAAAAACTAGTCTATTTACATATCTGTAATACTAAAAGAATCTCCTAGGGAATCACTTTAATATTTTTCGTCTTTCAATACATTCTTATATTTAATGTTTCATGTGATAACTTATATTATAAATAATTTATTTAAGAGTTAAAATAAAAAAGCTTTAAAAATGAGAGAAAAAAATGTACTATAAAATTTATAACCAAATTCAARCTGAYGAGCGCACAATTACATTGACCTACCCCAGTAAGCTTATCAGTGTATAGAGTAGAGTGGTCCGATGACGAATAACTTTTGACCGTAGAATAGTAAGGATCCAAGCGCCTAAAGGACATAAAATCATGRRGVKTCATATGATACCATCATAYAACCCCCCCTACCAGATAAACTTTGTCTCATCGGGACTACCAATTCCACGTAGCTCTGTAGGCCCCATCTCACTGCTTACCACGAGAGCGGCAGCCGCGTTCTCTCTCCTCGGACTCCCACCTTTGACGTCTGTGCTTTAAATTCTCTCTGCTCAACATTTAYCTCTTTCTCTTCCTCGCTCTGTTCACAGTCGCAGTCGCAGTCTCAGTCATGGAGCTTTCGGTTTCAGCTTGCAAACGTAAGTTCGCCATTCAACAATGTCAAATGTCGCCATTGTTAATCTCATTCGATCATCCAAGAGAAGACGATTTTTCACGTTCATAGCGTCTCTTTCGCCATTGAAAGCTGAAGCTCAAAGCTTGTTCTTTCGGTGTTAATAGACTTGAGTAGCATTAATTTTGCAGAATGTGTTCTTGTACATAATACATACAGATATATTTATCTATATGAATGACATGAATGTATATGGTGTTCAGTGTAGCTGAGGAGAGGGCGGAGAAGTTCAGGGAGATCGAAAAGTTGTTCCCAATTCATTTCGTTCCAGAGGTACTCTTGCATTTTTATTATTCAATTTCATGTGATAAACGATGTGCTTTCTGGAAAAGAAGGGTAAAGATTTATGCTGTAATCGGCTAATTTTGAATATTTGAGCTTTTTTTAAAAAAGTAAATTAAARAGAGGTTTTAAATTTTGAGGTTATACATGATTTAATTTCAGAATATTGTTTTGCTTTTTTTAAAATGACGTGGCAGTTAGATTTGGCGATAGGATTTTGTAATCACAGTAATCAAAGACTRATTGTTACTTGTGTCCTGGTCAAAAGGSGAAGCAAGTATTTTCCTTTTGAAATTTTCTRCCAGTTCAAAAGGGTTGGTTTTCCTCTTTATGCATTCTCGCCATGATTATAACTGAAATTAATTTGGCGCCRAGTGAAAGTCTGCTGAAATTCCTTTTTCATTCKCCATTATTGTGTAGCTGTCTTCTTGAATTACGATTAAGTACCCAAAAGTCCTTAAAAACATTCCGTCGGTATTTACTATTTAGAGAAGAACAGGACAAGTCTTTGGAGTTCTGGACTTCATTCATTGATCTTCCCCAAGGGTACAAACAAAATTTCTTAAAGTCTTGTCAACTATTTGTATATTGACAGTTCAGTGCCTTATATGTTATTACAGTATTATTTTGTTTATTTCTTCTCTGTGTCTCTGTGGAAGTCTCGTTTGGTGCATTCCTAACCATTCCTTATTCTACAGTGTCCTAACGGTAATTAATTGAATGTGTATATTTGGTTGGCATCAAAGTCATTGGCCAACTTCATTCGGAGCCGTTGCCAAATTGCTCATTTCCAGACAACCGACAGCAGAAAGAGCAGGACCTTCTATTAAAAAAAACACTACTAGTCTTTTTCACACGTCATACCTTTCGAGATCAAATCAAAAAAGAAAGAAAAATCCAGAGCAGTACCAATCGTGCGTTATGTACCTGCTTCTCAGTTTTAGTATGACTTTGAAGCAAAGACTTCTCCAATCGTTGGCACGTACGTACATATGTTAAGAGCCTTCAAAACTTTGAATACTTAAAATGAGCCTTCCAAACTTTGAATACCGACTTCTCAACTATATAGACGTAGAATACTCATTGAACATGCAGAATCCAATAACTGAGAGTCAGATAGAGGTGCACATAATAATGTCTTTTACTTTATTGATGTATTTAGTATCGAATTTGGTTGTTGTTGAGGGGTCTCTTTTGGAGTTGAAATGGGGTTGCTTTCACAGAACTTGGTTAATGGAACAAAAGAGTATTGTAGATTGCATGTATACATGTTTTGTTATCTACAGGTCCATTACAAGAAAAACCCTGATATATTTGTCCTAAATACTTATCGGGCAGGTGTCTCTTTTTCACTCCGTTTTCAACTATAGAGTACATCTACGAATCTCGATGGGACTGCTCATGTATGATTGAAGCTTTAAAAACCCTTGCTTTTGATTCAACCTCTGTCCAGCTTTAAAGTCGCGTTGTGGTGAGGATAAATTCCCTTTTGCTTCAATAGCTTTCAGCTGATAACATTATATTATTCATTTCACTGCATTTACTCAGAAGATTTCATAGTTAATTTTTTTCTTTGCAATTGAGAGTTTGAAWGAAACAAGGTGCATTATCTTGGCTGTTTTGGCCGTAACCTTTTTATTACAAATTGAACTGCTTCAGTATGGGGAGATGGGATTTTCAGAAGGTAAGCTCCCATGTTAATAATTTGTCTCAGCTGTGCTGTCAAAATTTCAATATCTGGTGGCTTTGCGCTGTATCTCTGGAAATTTCCTTTGAGCTTTTTAGTTGCTTCTCGTCGTCTTAAATCAAGAGCAAGCTACTTCATAATATATATGCCAATTGTGAACTGAAATGTGAGCAAGTTTAATTATCCAAATTTATTCTTGTGTTTAAGCATGACAATGCACTCTACATTCTGGTCTATCTGAAAATTTATTTGCAAGAAAGAACTTTRATATAACTATATCTAGATCCACACTGCTCTAATTCATCCAAATGCAAGCTCAAGAAAACCAAAATGTTAGCACCAGTAGATAATTTGTTGGCCAACCATTTTTTAGTCCTACCTATCCATTACCACCACATGCTTATTTATTTTTCCGTACTATTGGTATTTGT